>ML329960.1:0-27694 GCA_005239505.1 Nicotiana paniculata | reverse complement strand
CCGGAAGGTCCGAGATGTGTCTTTCATGGTTGGGGATAAGGTGTTGCTGAAGGTGTTGCCCATCAAGGGTGTTATGAGATTCGGGAAGAAGGGGAAGCTGGGTCCCAGGTTCATTGGGCCATTTGAGATGCTTCAGAGGGTTGGGGAGGTGGCTTATAGGCTTGCTATGCCTCCCAGTTTATCGGGTATTCATCCGGCGTTCCATGTTTTGATGCTCCGAAAGTATGCTGGTGACGCGTCTCATGTTTTGGACTTCGGTGCGGTTCAACTTGAGGGTGATATGTCATATGAGGTAGAGCCAGTGGCTATTTTGGGTCGACAGTTCAGGAAGCTGAGGTCTAAGGATATAGTTTCAATGAAAGTTCAGTGGAGAGGGCAGCTGTGGAGGATGCCACTTGGGAGACCGAGCGGGAGATGCGGGGCAGATATCCTCACTTATTCGAGACTCCAGGTATGTTTCTAGACCCGTTCGAGGACAAACGTTTGTTTAAGAGGGGGAGGATGTAACGACACGGCCGATCATTCCATGAGATTTACCCCGTTTCCCCCCATTTCTGCATTTTTCATATATTGCTAGCCTGTTTTTGTTGTGTTGGGTCAATTGGTTTGGGTCCGGAGTAGTCATGGTGAGATTTGAGGCATTTAGTCTCTTAAAGTAGCCTAACAGTTGAAAAAGTCAACTGAGAGTTGACTTATTAATGAACGACCTCAGAATGCGGATTTTATGGCTCAGATAGCTTTGTTAGGTGATTTGGGGCTTAGGAGTGTGTTCGGAATGAAGTTGTGATGTCCTGTGTAGAATTAGGCTTGAATTGGCGAAAGTTAGTTTTTGGCGATTTCCGGTCGGCAATGGAAAATAGGCTATCGGGGTCGGAATGGGATTCCGAAAGTTGGAGCAGGTCCGTAATGTTATTTTGAGTATGTGTGAAAAATTTCAGGTCAATCAGAGGTGTTTTGGTTTGTTTCGGCGTAGTTGGCGAAATTTGGAAGTTTCAAAGTTCATAGTCTTGAATTTGATGTACTTTTGGTGTTTTCGTGTTGTTTTTGGTGTTTCGAAGGCTCGACTAAGTTGGAATAATGTTATGGGGTGTGTTGGTATATTTGGTTGGGGCCCCGAGGAGCTCGGGTTTGATTTCAGATGGTTGGCGGAGTTTTGAACTTGGAAAATTGCAGCAAATGGCTGCCGGTGTAAGTTTCTGGTGTTGGCCGCACTTGCAGAAGGGTAGCCGCAGATGCGATGTCGCAGGTGCGAAAGGTCATGCGTAGGTGCTAAAGGAGGCTAGGCAAGGGAAATCCGCAAGTGCGGAGAAGTGTCTGCATGTACGAGAATTGGTCCGTTAGTGGGATTGCGCAGGTGCGCACCTGGGACCGCTGGTACGACTAAGTGTCCGAAGGTGCGGAAATGCTGGGCAGAACAGTATAAAAGAGGCATCCGTGAAATTTTATTCCTTCCACCATTGTTGCATGCAATTGGAGCTCTTTTGAAGGCAAATTGAAGAGGAAATTCGTGGTTCTTCAATGAAGGTAAGTTCTCGGGTTATTAAAATCGTTTCTATGCTATTTTGTTCGGATTAGGCTTGTAAATTGGAGGATTAAAGTAGAAAAAGGTTGGGAAAAATAGGTGGAGGATTGGAGAAATTCTTTTGGCAATATACATGTCTCAAAGGATTTTTTCTGAAATGGTTTAAGGCATGATGATATCATATATTGTTTATACTGTTGGAAAAAAATGTTGTGCATATTGTGAATTGATGACATTGAATTTTATGTGATTTCTTGCCACTTAGACTTGATTTATTTTTATTACTACTGAGTTGGCGTACTCACATTACTGCCTGCACCCCTGTGTGCAAATTCAGGTGCAGATACCGAGCATTAGCCATTTATTCCGTGCGGAGCCGGATAGCGGGATATAGAGGTAGCTGTTCAGCGTCCGCAGCATCTCTGTTTTCCCTTATTGTTGTATATAGCTATTTATTCGGAGGTTTTTGTATTATAATAGTATACCTTTGGCTTATTTTTCTTAGAAGCTCATGACATGTTGGCTCCAAGTTTTGGGGTTGGTGGCACTATTATTGGCCTAATGTATTTAGTGAGTTATGGTTATTTTATGAAATGCATGAAATTGGATTGGGATTTTGAAAGAAATTGTGAACATGTGGTTATTGCCTAGCCTAGTTCCACGATAGGCGCCATCACGACCGGTTTAGGTTTTGGGGTCCTCACAATAATATAGGCCAAAACGCTTTGGGGTTATCCAAAACCCGATCCGGACATACACCCAAGTCAAAAATCATCATACGAACCTGCAGGAACCTTCAAATCCTGATTCGGAGGTCGTTTACTCAAAATTCCAATCGTTGTTGATTTCTCCAACTTGAGGCTTCTAAAATGAGAATGTTCTTTCCAAATAAATTCTATACTACCTGAAATTAAATTCCGACCACGCCCACGAGTCATAATACCTGAAACGAAGCGGCTCACGACTTCAAACCGCTGAACGACACACTAGAGCTCAAAACGACCGGTCGGGGGTCGTTACATTCTCCCCCTCTTAAACTGACGGTTGTCCTCGAACGTGCTAAGAACTGCTTTGGAGTAATCTGAAATCATTGTTTAACATTTCGAGCACCTGCCCGTGCTACCACAACCTAGTCGAGCACAATAGCTTGATCAAATCTAGAGATTTCTTCTTTATCCATATAATAAGCTCAGAATTCATTCAAACACCTGAAATTTCTCTGCCAGGCCTAGTTCCAACATATAAACACCGTATCAACTACCACATGACATACCAGAACATGACTACATGCCTTTGTTGAATCAGCACCATGCACCGCATAACTCATCCTCTGACCACAATGACACTCCCTGAACCTTAATAGCCAAAATTCCATGAATCTGATGCTCCCAATGCACCTCATAACAAATATACATACACCCTGCTATAATGCTGACGATACCACCACAACGGAGAAAATGCACAGAAATTCATACTCAAATGCAGAGTTAACAAATCCTTGAATACCTTATCTTGACTAGAATCATTACTTCATTATGAACCTGAATAGTGGTATTTGTTCTTTGATATACACTTCACATAGCCTCATCGCCCTGATCCCTGATCCGATAATCTCGTCTCACCCAGTACGAATTGCTCAGACAACAAACCATCCCAACATGACCAACAGCCTCACATGATACCNAGACTGATAGAGCCGTATGCAACAAAACTCAAGCACAACTGAGGTGCGCATATATATACACTCTGGATCTCAAGAGCTATCCTGCTCACATAACATCCCCACTACGCGGGACCTCAACACATAAGAAATTATCAAAGCCGTTTCATAACTCACACGGCACAATCACAATAATACATGTATTTGACGAAGACGGAACAAAACCCGTTGTTCTAATACCTTTCCATGAAAAGCGCTCTACTGAAGGAACATGCCTGGCTCATACGGAGCCCATAATTATATTTAAATCCATCTGCAAACATCGAGCTACCTTGCTCGCACCAACTAAGCTAATAGCTTTTGCTTGGGTCCATATTAACCCACCTTCTCTCATAATACACGAGAACAACCATCACCACCGGGACTAACACCCCATAATCCATAATCAACTGAACCGAATGCCCTCCAGACATAAATTCTCAATTAAGCAATATTGCACTTCTTTATACTCAGTCCAAATCTGAAATCCATCAAGTGACTACATGTCACACTTTATAAAATCTTCTCGCGGTCATGCTTCCACGACCTTCCACACAAGGCAACAAATCTGCCCATCCATAACACCGACCACACTAAGGCCGCAAAACACATCAAGGACCCATGACCAGGGTACAAAGCCTCTTTCACCGAATATCAATCTCAGGTGACACTGAAGATAACACCAGCTTACTCTGAACTTTCAAATCACTTTGTCTTGCTCTTCCGAGCTCATGACATCCTTATAAACATCGGACCTCAATCTCGATTCTTACTCCCGATTACATACTGCTTCCCGCACCTAACATACCAACATGAGATAGCGCAAGAAAACCAACATGAGGTAGCGCAAGAATTCCATCATAACTTCCGAACCACCAATAGGGTGAACACTTCAACATATAGAAACTTTTTACTTGACTCAATTCAAGAGTACCATCTCAACACACAAGTGAATTCATTATCACCTAATCATGCAAATCCTTAAGTAGTAGTCTATACCACCATAACCCTTTCGGGGTCCGCCTACACCTGACAGGCCATAGCACTTAAATGCTCCCACATGAGATCTGTTACGATGACCGACAAGCCCCGCACATACACCAACACCAACCACATGCATAACTAAATCACATCAAAGGAACCGATCATTGCTGCAATGTGCCATTTTAACCATGGCTAATCAATCTACTTTTAATCATCTTCAATTGCCTCAGGAATAATAGCAACTTCCTTCAACCCATATCAAACTCAACCCTCACTCATCTCGAGTGACCTTGATTCACGAGACTATGCTGCCCAATTCCCGCAACCCGTCTCATACCCTTCTGATAATCTTTTCTTCAATCCGGAGTCTATTTCTCTCACTCCTTCAATGCTATCCTGCGTGCTGAAACACATCATAGAACATTCCATCCATCCTTTTTTTTTCTCAGAAATTACTCTGCAAAAGCTCGACTCTCAATCATACTGCTGCATGAAACCCTTAACGCCGCATTCTTAACTTTTGAACTCACAAGGACCGCTGTTGAGAGTCACCCACTCCGACTGGCCCTGAATACAATCAACTCCAAGGCTCTTCTAGCACAGGAACACCCCTTTCAAGGAAACACGTGAGTGAGTCACTATCCTTACAACTCGCCCATGCCTTAAGCATAAATCCTGAATCTTCCAAAGCCTAACCCTGGCCCGACAGGGCCAACTTTTGCACATATTCATCAAATCCCACGCACAATTACCACGTTACTCCTTTCCCTTAGCTGAAATAACTTGCCAACACACCGATAATCCGCAACCCTATGCAAAGACAACCCTACGACCCAACTGCAGATAGTGGGACTCCCCCAATTTGCGACTGCTCGACTTCCGCTTGTTAAACCTGGCCTCTTAGAAATGGAACCACCGCCTAGCCTTACTTCATGACCGTTCTCTGTAGCTCTCAGACCAGCGGATCACCACGACTTCACGCTCTCCGAAGATCATCTTTCTCTAGCTGCCTTCATTAACAACACTTATCCGGTACTGAACCACCACACCTTACGATCCCTGCCAACCGCATTCTTCAACACTTCTTCTCGATACTCTGACCCCACGCAATCGAAGAAACCATAGCACCGACAAATTAACACATTCATTTGATACATGACGACGATGACACGTCACAGGTGCATATCCCATCTCACTTGAAGACACCAAGTCTTACTACCTTATCAACCCCAACCGGACCATTCATAACCCAAATGACCTTCCTCTGCCGGCACAAAAGCACTGAAATCTCGAAATCACACTCTAAGAAAACCTCCCTTCATACCATTCAACTCCCCCAACATACGAGCAAACGTTCTATCATCATATCGACACCGCAAGACAATCAATTGCAAATATCATCACTACCCGAGCATAGCCTTAAGGCTCCCAGAAGCACAACTACTGAGCTGAAATAACATACTACCCTTTTGCAGGGCCATAACAACAACCACGACCAATTACATATGAAAGCATCTCGAATTACATTCATAGCACCATTTCCATTCCTCAAATTCCTGATCCATAGCAAGCACTTCGTGACGCGTAAGATTGAGTAGGAATGAACATAGGTGTAAGACTCAAAGGATTCAACTCGCACGATGAAGAATCAAGAAGGGAAGTACTCCTAACAACCCTGTATCCTCTCGAAGATAAGTACAAACGTCTCCGTACCGATCCGCAAGGCTCTACTAGACTTGCTCATGACTCGTGAGACCTACGGGAACCTAGCGCTCTGATACCATGTTGTCACGACCCAAAATCCCTAAGGTCGTGATGGCGCCGGACATCAATGTCAGGCAAGCCAAATCATTAATTAATTGAAATAACTTTCCGGTTTTTAACATTTATGAAAACATTTACGTTCACTTTATTACATGATAATCAAATAAAAGTCTTTTAATTAAAAATAGTGATTTAAAGATTTCATTTAAGCAATTATATGCAAACACATATCCCAGAACTCGGTGTCACAAGTGCCCGAGCAATTTCTAAGAATTTATACAATCATTACAACGCCTGTCCAAAATACAACTAGACAAGGAAATTTAAAATGAAATAAATACAATGAAGGTGACTCTATCAGCTGCGGATCGCCTCCGAATGATGCAGCTCGCCCAAGTATCCGAATCCACCACATTGCTATGAAAGTACCTGTGCAATAAAATGCACAACAAGTGTAGCATGAGTACAAAAACAACATGTACTCAGTAAGTCGCTCGCCTAACCTCAGAGAGGTAGTGACGAGAGATCGAATTTGACACTCACTAGGGTCCAACAATATAATATATGACAGAATATGGTGAAATACAGTAGACATGTAAGGCGGTGAGCAGCGAATACGTATCTATCAAGTACAGAAATCCAGGTAACTACCGAGAATAAACAACAAAGTACACTTTTCTTTTTCCCAAATACATGTCAAGCCAATATCAATAAGACCGTACCAAACAGTAATGCGCATACAAGGATAAGACAACCGGCCAGAGTCGAAGGAATATCTAATCATTGAATAGTCGTAAAGCTTCCCCCACTCGCGAATTATACCTGCGACTTGGGTGCTGACACATTTATACCAAATTACCATAAAGCTTCCCTCGATCGCGAATCATACCTGCGATTCGAGTGCTGACACACTTATACTGAATATTATAAAGCTTCCCCTGCTCGCGAGTCATACCTATGACTCGGGTGCTGACACATTTATACCAAATTACTATAAAGCTTTCCTCGATCGCGAATCATACCTGCGACTCGAGTGCTGATACACTTATACTAAATATTATAAAGCTTCCGTCGCTCGTGAATCATACCTGCGACTCGGGTGCTGACACATTTATACCAAATTACTATAAAGCTTCCCTCGATCGCGAATCATACCTGCGACTCGGGTGCTGACACATTTATACCAAATTACTATAAAGCTTCCCTCGATCGTGACTGCGACTCGAGTGCTGACACACTTATACTAAATATTATAAAGCTTCCCCCGCTCGCGAATCATACTTGCGACTCGGGTGCTGACACGTTTATACCAAATTACTATAAAGTTTCCCTCGCTCGCGAATCATACCTGCGACTCGAGTGCTGACACACTTATACTAAATATTATAAAGCTTCCCCCACTCGCGAATCATACCTGTGACTCGGATGCTGACAAATTTATATCAAGTTACCATAAAGCTTCCCTTGATCGCGAATCATACCTGCAATTCGAGTGCTGACACACTTCCACTCATTAAATCCATATTTTTTATTAAGAAAATAGTTTTCTTAGGGAAGTGGTAGAATCCTTATTAAAAGAAACATGAAACATAGGTTTCGAAATCATTTGTTTTTTAAACTCATTTGTCAAGTTTGATGATATTCCACGATACAACCTGGTCTAGGTACACAATTATCCATAGAGAGATAAATTCTCTTTTTAGAAAATCAACAAGATGAACTCTAGCTTTCTTTTAGATATTCAATTACGTCTTCAATTAAATTAGCAGTTTAATATTACAAGCAGGATTACAGGTATAACACGTAAGGCATGCTAGTGGGTCCTAGATTACCCGGACATGACATAATAGTAGTTACACACAGACTCCCGTCACCTCGTGCGTACGTAGCCCCCGAAGAATATAGCATGTATTGAATTAATTCACCTAGGGGACGATTCCCCCTCATAAAGTTAGAAAGGAGACTTACCTCGCTCCGAAATTCCCACACCGGCCTCCAAGCCCCTCCGATGACTCCAACGGACGCACAACACTCTGAAGCTACCACATAACGGCAAAGCAATGAAAATTCATCCTAATACTCACTAAAAATTCAGATTATATACTTTCCCAACCCCGTTCGGAGAAAAAGACCAAAATGCCATCGGGCCCACGCGCCCGGAAATCCGAAATTCTCGAAGAGACATTCTACCCATAGCCCTACTAGTTCAATCATGCAATTTACTCTACATTCCATACTCAAATTCGTGGCTAAATTCCAAATTTACATTTTTTAGGTTTCTTCAAAATTTCTCAAATTTCCTACAAATTTTCATGTTCAAATCCATGCAAGATCACATATTTAACTTAGGAATGGGAAGAATTCACTTACCTAGTGATGCCATCTGAAAACCCCCCTCTTGAAGCTCCCAAAATCGCCACACCAAAATGAGAGAAATGGCCAAAAATCTGTTCTTAAAATATTCCACTGCCTCCAGCCATTTTCGCACCTGCGGTGCAATAGCCGCTCCTGCAGAAATTCCATTGCAGGTTCGGCTCTGACTCAGCCCAGCAACTCCCGCTCCTGCGATCCCTTTTGCACCTGCGATTCCACAGGTGCGACCAAACTCCCGCACCTGCGGTCCCTCAGCTCTAGCCCCAATCTCGAACCTGCGGTGCCCTTAGCCGCACCTGCGGTCAGTGCCTCGCAGGTACGATTATATACCAGATGACAACAACCTTCAGCCTTCTCCAACTTCAAATATTGATCCGGCAATCACCTGGAATCTACCCGGGGCCCCCAAGACCCTGTCCAATCACACCAACCTGTCCCAAAACATGACACGGACTTGTTCGAGCCCTCAAATCACATCAAACAATGCCGAAATCACGAATTGCACCCAAATCCAATTCTTTAAGAACATAAAATTTCAAACTTCTACATCTGACGCTGAAACCTATCGAATCACCCCCGATTGACCTCAAATTTTGCTCACAAGTCATATTCAACATTACGGACCTACTCCATCTTCCAGAATCGCATTCCGGCATCGATATCAAGACTTCCACTTCCAGTCGGATTTCTCAAAAACCTTCAAATTTCTATCTTTAACCAAATGACTTCAAAATGACCTACGGACATCCAAATTCACTTCCGATCGCGCTCCCAATTCAAGAATCACCATACAGAGCTATTCCCAGACTCGGAATCCCAACGGACATCAGTAACTCTAACATGCACTTCGAGCCCAAATCTATGAAATTCTTCTAAAATTCTAACTTTCATAATATACGCCGAAATGCTCCCGGGTTATCCAAAACCCAAGTCCAAAGACATCATACGAACCTGCAGGAACCTACAAATCCTGATTTGGAGGTCGTTTACTCAAAATTCCAATCTTAGTTGATTTCTCCAACTTGAGGCTTCTAAAATAAGAATTTTCTTTCCAAATAAATTCTAAACTTCCTGAAATGAAATTCCGACCACGCCCACGGGTCATAATACCAGAAACGAAGCGGCTCACGACTTCAAACCGCTAAACGACGCGCTAGAGCTCAAAACGACCGGTCGGGTCGTTACAGATACCACTTGATAACAACACGATAGGGGTCCGAGCACTACTAAAGAAAATCAAGAAACACAAGAAAGCTAAAAGAAAAATAAAGAAACAAAATTGACTGAAAATTAAAGATAGATTGAATTCAAGAAAGAGTTTCTTGAATTCAAGAAGTCTATTCTTGAAGTTGAATCCTAACAACAACAATTAGCTAACAGAGAACTAATCGCCTTTGGTAGAGAATTAAAAACAAGAAATAGATTGTGAAACCCGACCCTTTAGAATAACAAGAACAACAATAAGCCTAATCTTATCACCTTTCTTGAATACCTAGAAGTAATCTAAGATTTCGAAAAGGGTTTAATCCTACCAACTTAAATTGAGTCTTGAAGGTTGAAGAATAAATCCAAGAGTAGCCACACATAAGAGTGCAAGAAAAATCTCACAATTTTTATTGATAATAATTTAAGTCTAAAAACAAAGAAGACACCCTTTATATAGAGAGGGGTCAGGAAATTGTACCTAAAAAATAAGAAAATAAAGTCCTAAACTACTTTGGACAAAAGGTCCAACTATCTTAGGAAAAGGAAAATACTAGGAAGAGAAAACCAGGTCATTCTTGGAAAGTACTTACAACAATCTTAGGAAAAGGAAAACATTACCTTAACTAACTAGTAAAGCAATAAATATAGTCCTCTAATATATGAAAATATGTCCCAAACCAATCTTGGATAGAATCATGAAAATCTGGAAATCTTGAAGGAAATTTGCAAGCAACTAGGCACCAACTTGCACTCAACATCTAGCACGACTATTGTACCCTTCTTGGAAATCAACTAAGTCCTCTTTATTCTATAAAAACGTGGCTTTATGTAGGAATTCATGGGCTGCAAGTTTGGACACATTTTAGGTGCCAAATTGGTCTAACGGTGGCCTGATTTGGACCTTCTTCAGAGGATATTTCTTGGTATCTAATCCACCTCTTCTTGGACATGAATTTGGAACATAAAATAATTATAACACATATATTATAACTCATATCCTTTCCTTAAGCTCTTCCTCCCAATTAACAACTTCTTTACTTGCACTTGATATCTAATGACCTTGTTTGGCAACACAAGCTTGACATCTTGTTAAAGGCCCTATTTGAGATTCCAAAGCTTCATTCTTGTCATTGAATAGATTTGAGCTTCCTAGGATGCTATCATGGAGTTTGGTAGCAGACCTCAGAAACGATAAATCGAAGTAAGAGTTATGGTATAGTATGACCTTATGAGGCTGATACTGATTTCTTATGAGGCTGGTACTCTTCTAACTGGCTTTATCGTAGAGCCGTTGTAGAACATGGTTGTTGTATCTCTCTTGTACCTCTGATATTAAGAGTGATTCTATAATTTTCTGGGTCCCTCTGATCATCTTTTATGTAGGCTTAAGCTATCTTCCGATCTGCGGCTCATGGTATTAGTTTTTACTTTAGCCCTTCATGGACGCTATGGAATATCCATGATACAATCTTCTAACAATTCAATCTTTTGTCTATGACCTGGGCTCAATTCTTTCTTTTAACTTATACCGGAATTTTCTACGGCTGTATGATTGTCAACATATATGTTGCATGGATAATACTCTGAAATCTTATGTGTATTCGTACCGTAACTGTTACACCCCATATTTTCGTACGTGGAAGTACGCCATAAGTAAATTGATATAAGGTCGGAAATGAGATGTTGCATGTCGGATTTTTGTACGTTAAAGCTTCGTCGTAAGCTAATCGACGTAAGTTCGAGGATGAGATTATTTTTGAGGTTATGAGCATTTATTCTATTTATAATAGGTGATAAGTAAAGTGACATGAAGGTTAAAGGGTAAACGAATTAAAGAAAATGAGTTTCATTGTAGGTTGTTGATTGGGGATAAAATACGGTACATGCCATAATATCTGGTATTTATGGACTAATGCCATACAAGGTACTACATAACCATAATAGTAAGGTGTACAAAGTGTGGTAAAGTGAGTAGTATTTTAAGTACGTTGAGATAATTCTTAATTATGTGGGTAATTAGTTAATTATTGGGTAATGGGATATTACCTAATTAATTAGGGAATTATTGGTTAAAGATTAGATTTCTCAATGTGGCAGCCCATCCTTCAAATGAAGTGACTCATAAATCAAATCGAAAGGTGGCAAACTAAAGTTGTGTGGCTAAACCACCACCAAAAGTGAGCCCACACCCATTCAAACACATACTTAGAAGATTTGTGACCATTTTTGCTTCATTTTGGTATGCTCTCATTCTTGAAAAAAGCTATTATAACGTTCAACACCCTTATTTGGTACGGAGAAGGAATTAACCAACGTTCAAGCTTAGTTAAGGATAATTCTTTGGGAATTCATGCCAACACCTTGGGGATAATTATTTTGAATATGATTCAAGTTTGAATGTTCATCTGGACCTTCTCGAGTTCTTATGAGCAATTAAAGTATGTTAAGGCCATTTCTTCTTTTTTTTTGGCATGATCCATACAATACAAACGAAACGAGCAAATGCACAACTTTCATAAACGACTCTATTCATAGAATTACTAAGGATGCCTATGTTCTTGCTTTCCCATGTGAATTATCATTATATCTTCTATTCATGGGTCTCAGAAAAATACGTAGTTGATAAAGTCATCCGAAAGGTATAATAATCTATATTCCGAGAAAATCTTATTAACGTATTTCTTATGCATTGCATTTATTTATACATGTACATTGACCCATGATCAGACGTTGTTATATACGCGTATATATGTATATGGGATATGGGAAAAGGTTACGGCATTATATACGCACTACCACCTGATCAGCTGGTATACGTTGATGAATTGCCCATAGTAGCCGAGATGATATGATGGGATGCCTTCAGAAGCTTGATGATATTATGAACGCATATACCCATACATGGTATGACATTCATATGCATATGCATGACATTATAATATTAAATGATTCACAGAGCTATTCAGGTATGACATTCATATGCATATGCATGACATTATAATATTAAATGATTCACAGAGCTATTCAGGTATACATGTTGAGTCTTTTACTCCATGTTTCTCTCATGACTATTGTTTATTGATTTTCATTCCTTACATGCTCAGTACATTATTTGTACTGACGTCCCTTTTGCTTGGGGATGCTGCGTTTCATGCTCGCAGGTCCCGATAGACAGGTTGAGAGTCCTCCAAGGAGGCTATCAGCTCAGCGGAAGATGTTGGTGCGCTCCATTTGCTTCAGAGTTGCTTATGTGGTCAGTATGATTTAGACATGTATTGACCGGTATATCGGGGCCCTGTCCCGACCTTATGACGTTTATGTACTCTTAGAGGCTAATAGACATATGTCATATATATGAAAGATTGTATCACCTTGTCAGCCGGTGTTCAGTGTACGAGTGCATACTTAGCTTATCTTAGTTCCCATGCATGCCGGAATTCTCGTGCAACTCATATGATTTCAAATATTACTTTCATTTTACTCTCCGTTCATAAGCCACGGTAGGTGCCACTTTCTTTTGGAGTGCATACGATGTTGTTGTGAGGCTGTTGTTACAAGACCATTTCTCTTTCAAGTTATAGGTTTAGGTTGAAGCCTTCTTCCTTATTTCCTCAGCAAGTCTTTTGTTGTAGTACTTAGGGAGGACCCTCTGACTCTTGTAATGCTGCGATCTTATTACATGGTATACTCGATGATTTTTTTTTTGATGTCCTTCCTTGTATGGTTGCTTCTAAACTGAAGTTTTGACTGTCTTCCCAATGGAACTCTCTTTTATTTTTGTAACATTCATACGGTACCTTTAACTACCCCAACTCCTATCTGAATATTTCTCAAGGGTCACGATGTCGTATCTGCGAGACTGAATTCCCTATGTTGGGGTTCAGTATGTTTATCTTGCATGATCTGTTGATTTATCTGTAACCTCTTGTCTAGCCATAACTAAACTCTTCATGAATAACCTACTAACTGTTTCTTGGTTCATTCTCATATCTATATTCCACGTAATTTTTGTTGGGTTTAACATTCCGGGAAGGAACCCTTACTTCCTTTTCTTGATGTCATGCTTGCATAATATTCTGGAATTGTGACATATCTGTACACTTAATTCTGACTTAATGCATAATATTCTGGAACTGTGACATATCTGTACACTTAATTCTGACTTAATCTTTATACTACTTATATTATCATATTCTAGTCTTCCTCTTTGTCCCCTCCTATCTCTTCCTACCCTATCAAAATCAATATCATCATTAAAATCATCGATAGGAATTTCTTGATTTACAATGGGAGCAGGGGTACATTTCTCCTAGTTTGGGGTCTAGCGTTATTTCCCCTCCTAAGTTCAGCTATTGTAATATTTTGTTCAGCAATGGTGTCCCTCATACCCACCTTTCAAATTGTTGGTATGCTTGAAGGGTGAAATCAATCCTTCCTTTGATTTCGGCTTCTTGAAGAACCCTTTGTTCATCATTACTACCTCTACGAGATATCCTGAACAAAGCAATATATATCTCTCTCAATTTGGCTTTTCCCTCCGATGTTCTCACCTCTCTTGTCTTTTTCCACTCAATGCAACTCTTGGTCGTTAATCATCAGATTTATTAATACACCTTACTAGTCACAACCTTTAGTGATAAGACTATGGAGTAAGAAAAAAGAAAAAAAGTGAATGAACAAACACTAGGAAGAGAAGAAATAGGTTAGTAGGAAAAAAGAAGGAAAGAATTTTAGGAAACCCAAAACCCACGAGAATAAGGAAAGAAATTTCCTTAATCTTCAAGAACAAGGACCCCCTCTTCTTGTTTCCTTTCTTGACTTGGAAAATAAATAATACTTGAATTCTAAAAATAATAATTAGCAATAATACTTTTTTTGCTTGATTTTCGTTTTCTTTTTTTCTGTTTTTTGTTTTTTTGTTTTTTTTCTTGCTCAAGAACCTCCCAAGATTATCAAGATTGAAATATTGATTAGCCTATGCTCTGATACCACTTGATAACAACACGATAGGGGTCCAAGAATTACTAAAGAAAAATCAAGAAACATGCGGAAACGTAAAGAAAATAAAGAAACAAAAAAAAAGAGAAAAGCTAAAGATAGATTGAATTCAAGAAAGAGTTTTTTGAATTCAAGAAGTCTATTCTTGAAGTTGAATCCTAACAACAACAATTATAGCTAACGAAGAACTAATCGCCATTGGTGGATATTTTAAAACAAGAGATAGGTTGTGAAACCCGACCTTTTAGAATAACAAGAACAACAATAAGCCTAAAAACCTTTCTTGAATACCTATAAGTGATCTAAGATTTCGAACAAGTTTAATCTTACCACCTTAAGTTGATTCTTGAAGGTTGAAGAATAAATCCAAGAGTAGCCCACACAAGAGTGCAAAAAAATCTCACAATTTTTATTGATATATAGTCTGAGTCTAAAAGCGAAGAAGATACCCCTTTATATAAGGAAATAAAGGGGAGGGAGTCACGAAATTCTACCTAAAAATTAAGGAAATAAAGTCCTAAACTACTTTGGACAACAAGTCCAACTACCATAGGAAAATGTAAAACTTTAGGAAATAAAAACAAAGTCAATCTTGGAAAGTAATTCCAATTATCTTAGGAAAATAAAAACAAAACCTTAACTACCTAGGAAATCATCAAATATGTCCTAACAAACTAGGAAACAAAATAAGGAGCTTTAACTCATTCTCCTATGTCTTGGCCGCCCCTCCTTGAGCTGACTTAGGTGCCAAGTTAGCTCCTTTCTAGGTTGATTTAGGCGCCTAATTAGGCCCTCCTTGGCTGGTGCCTTGACCCCAATCTACCTCCTCTTGGAATTGTACTTAGACCATGAAATGAGTGTAGCAATTAGCTGAATCCTCTCCATAAATTCTTGAGTTGTTCTTCCACCATTAGCGCCTTCTTGATCTCCCGAAGCGCAACAACCTTGTCTTGCTTCTCCTTAGCTTGAGACCTTGTGAATGGATTTCTTGGTACTTATAAAGCTTTGTCCTTGTCCGTGGAGCTATCAATTACTTTAGCCTTTCATGGGCGCTATGGAATATCCATAATACAATCTTCTAACAATTCAATTCTTTGTCTATATCCTGGAGTCAATTCTTTCTTTTTAACTTATACCGAAGTCTTTTACGACTGTATGATTCTCAATATATATGTTGCATGGATAATACTCCAAAATCTTGAGTGCATTCATAATATAACTAACTCTGGACTATCGATCGAATAATTCCTTTCGTTCCTTCTCAACTTTTTTTAAATGTAAGCAATTACTTTTTCTGGTCGTTCTGCCACTTGTTGCATACTTGGCTTATCTTAGTGCCCACACATATTAGATTCCATATAACCCATATGATCTTGAATATCACCTTTTGATTTCTTCTTCTTCCCGTTCATTAGTCGTAGGTGCCACTTTCTTATGGAGTGCATACAATGTTGTTGTGAGACTGTTGTTATAAAACTATTTCCTCTCAAGGCCACTGAGCTTAGGTTGAAGTCTTCTTCCTTATTTCCTCAGCTAGTCTTTTATTGTAGTACTTAGGGAGGACCCTTTGACTCTTTGTAAAGCTGCAAGCTTATTACATCGTATACTCGACGGGATTTTTGATGTTCTTCCCTGCCTATAATTATCCATAGTTACTTACCTCCACGCCTTTGTGCTTGTAGGGTTACTTCTGAACTTGATATTTTGACTGTCTTCCCAGTGGCATTCTCTTTTATTTCTGTAATACTCATACTGTACCTTTAACTACCCTAACTCCTATTTGAATATTTCTCAAGGATCGCGATGTCAGAACTGCGAGGCTGAATTCACTATATTGGGTTTTACTATATTTATCTTGCACGATCAGTTGATTTTTCTCCATCCTCTTGTCCAGCCATAACTAGGACCTTCCTTAATCTTACTAACTACATGTTTTCTCATTCTCATATCAATATTCCGCGTAATCTTTCTTGGGTCATTTCGTTTGTCTTAACTTACATCCTGCACTGGTTACTTATATAACATCTTGGGCAGGGACCCTTACTTCCTCTCCTTGATGTCGTGTTTGCATAATATTCTGGAATCGTAGCATATTTGTAGGATTTGGATAAGTGCAAGCTCATTCCTTTTTCATTTTTATCGCATCTTCCTTTACCATTCCATAATTACTAGAATCACTTAATTCTGACTTAATGCCACATCACTCCATATTCCCCCCTTTAAGGGAGTACTAAGGTGTCACGACCCAAACCGAAGGGTCATGACGGGCATTCGGTACCTTACTCAACCGAGTACCAATGTAACATATCTTTCTTATCGTACTCTCATTGGTGACTGGGCCTGATAGCATCCTAGGAAGCTCAAATCTATTCAAGGACAAGGATGAATATTTGGAATTTCAAAGAGGACTTTTAACAAGATGTCAAGCTAAGAAGTTGCAAAATAAGGTCATTGGACTTTAGGAGCAATCAAAGAAGTTGTTAAAAGGGAGGAAGAGATATCCGAGAAGAGATGGATTAGATCCCAAGAAACATCCTCTGAAGAAGGTCCAAATCAGGCCACCGTTGGACCAATTTGGCACCTAAAATGTGTTCAAACTTGAAGTCCATGAAGCCACGTTTTTATAGCATAAAAAGGACTTACTTGATGTCCAAGAAGGGTACAATAGTCGTGCTATATGTTGAGTGCAAGTTGGTGCCTAGTTTGTTGCAAATTTCCTTCAAGATTTCCAAATTTTCATGATTCTATCCAAGATTGGTTTGGGACATATTTCCATATATTAGGGGACTATATTTATTGCTTTCCTAGTTAGTTAAGGTTATGTTTTCCTTTTCCTAAGATTGTTGGAAGTACTTTCCAAGAATGACTTGGTTTTTGCTTCCTACTATTTTCCTTTTCCTAAGGTAGTTGGACTTGTTGTCCAAAGTAGTTTAGGACTTTATTTCATTATTTTTTAGGTACAATTTCGTGACCCCTCTCTATATAAAGGGTGTCTTATTTGTTTTTAGTCTTAGATTATTATAGACAATATCAATAAAAATTCTGAGATTTTTCTTGCTCTCTTGTGTGTGGCTAGTCTTGGATTTATTCTTCAACCTTCAAGATTCAACTTAAGGTGGTAAGATTAAACCCTTTTCCAAAATCTTAGATCACTTCTAGGTATTCAAGAAAAGTAATAAGTTTAGGCTTATTGTTGTTCTTGTTATTCTATAGGGTCGGGTTTCACAATCTATTTTTTGTTTTTAAGTCTCTACCAAAGACGATTAGTTCTTCGTTAGCTAATTGTTATTGTTTGGATTCTACTTCAAGAATAGACTTCTTGAGTTCAAGAAGCTCTTTCTTGAATTCAATCTATCTTTACTTTTTGTCTTCTTTTTTTGTTTCTTTATTTTTCTTTTAGCTTCTGCACGTTTCTTGATTTTTTTTAGTAGTTCTCGGACCCCTATCATGTTGTTATCAGGGCCAACATGGCCTCAACTCGTAATGTATAACTATAAGAGGAAAGCACTGTATCAATGAACCATCTTTCTTAAAACATGAATACATAAAGGCCTCTGACTGTACAAAATGAACCTCTGTTTACAAAGCCTTTAAGAGTTTTTGACATCAAATGGGATAGGGTACCGGCCTACCCATAAGTCTGTAGCAAAATTCTAACACGATAACTCATAGACCACTGCATTCCGAATGAGGTGGAGTTTTACCGATCCTTCGATGAATGCTAACCTCGTCTACTAAGAGGGCGCGTCAAACTGATTGTCTATACCTGCAGGCATGAATGCAGCGTCCCCAACAAAAGGACGTCAGTACGAAAAATGTACCGAGTATGTAAGGCACATAAATAAGTATATAAAAGACATGGAAGAAATATGGAGTAAATGACTCAACCTGTAAGTCCGGATAACTCAGTAAATCATGAAATACTTATAGTGTCATGCATATGCATATGAATGTCATGTCGTGCATAGGTACATGTGTTTATAACATCATCAAGCCTCTGAGGGCATCCCATCATATCATCTCGGCCGCTGTGGGAAAAACCATCATCGTATACCAGCTGATCAGGTGGTGGTGCGTATATAACGCCGTAACCTTTTGCCATATCCCATATACATATTGTCACGACCCAAACCAATGGGCCGCGACGGGTGCCCGAGTCCTACATGTCGAACATCCTTAAGCATGCGTCTAAGATTTAAACATGAATAACATACGTGAGGGAAACCTCTATTAGAATACAGTGGGGCGAGCCGGCAAGGCTGCTATAGACAACTATATACCCAATAATGGAAGCCGAGAAGGCCACATATTATCCAACTATACATAACTGTCTACAAACCTCTATTAGAATATACAACTGTACAAGGACGGGATTGGGGCCCGTCATACCCATATATGTATGAAACCATATCGTACCAAGGTCAAAAGCAGCTCCAGATCAAGTGGAGCACACCAACTCTCGTTGATCAAGGATCTTAAATAGGGCGTCAGTACGAATAATGTACTGAGTATGTAAGGCATAAAAAAAATCAGTACATAACAGACATAGATGAAACGTGGAATAAGGAACTCCGCCTGTAAGTCTAAATCACTTTATAAATCCTGAAACATGTATAATGTCATGCACGTGCGTATAAATGTCGTGTCATGCATGGGTGTACATAACATCATCAAGCCTTTGAGGGCATCCCATCATATCATCTCGGCCACTGTGGGCAAAATCATCAACATATACCAGCTGTTCAAGTGGTGGTGCGTATATAACGCTATAACCTTTTCCCATATCCCATTTACATACATATACATATATACATTGTATATAACATCATATGGTCATGGATACATGTATAAATGAATACAATGCATGAGAAGTACATCAATAAAATCTCTCGGAACGTCATAAGACAATATACCTCTGATTAATATCATGAAAATATCAACATATGTATTTTCTGAGATCCATGAACAAACGATAGAATAATAAGACATGGAAATTCAAGAACATAGGCACCTCTAATACTTCTATGAATAGAGTAATTTATGGAAGTTGTGCATTTGCTCATTTCTTTTGTGTCGTATAGATCATGCCAAAAAGAAAGAAGGGATAGCCTTAACATACCTGAGTCGATTTTCTTGACAATCCCTCTAACACACGCCAATCGCGACGAAACACGTAATAGCGAGATCGAAATAGGGAACAATTTGTATGAAATGCTCGAAGCAATAACGTTGCTATTGCAAAATCATCTTCCCTTCATTTGGAATTCAGAAAAGAGTGTTCCATTTTTTTTTCTTTTTATTTTAGGACTACACAATAAGACTATTTCATGTTCCTGCTTCAACTTAAAAGGTGGCACATCTTTCGTACGTCCACATTGTTTAAGCAAGACCTAAAATGTAAAACACAAATGTATTAGGGAAAGAAGTTTAGAAAGGGAAAAATCAACATGACTGAGGCATCCAACATATGATCTCTCTTTGTTAGAGATGTCTTTTGTTAAAATTGATGTGGGCCCCACCTTATATGGTGGCTCACATATCCTTAATCTTGCCACATAATCCCTATGACTTAAGAGTCATATATTTAAGGTGGCTTGCTGCCATGTGGGCGGGGGAGGGGTCAAATCATATCCCATTCTTTAATTATCCAAATTTTAATTAATCTCTCTGTAAAATCATTAATTACCCAATATACACATAAGAATTACCTCAAATTACTTAAAATACTACTCACTTTTAATAAACTTTATGTACCCTTACTATCGTGGTCATGGGGTACCTTGTATGGCATTAGTCCATAAATATCGGGCATTGTAGCTGGGACCGTATTTTACCCCAAATCGACAACCTTCAACGAAACTCATTTTTTTATTCGTTTATCATTTATCCTTCACGACACTTACTTATCGCTTGTTATAAATAGCATAAATGCGTATAACCTCAAGATAATCTCATCCCCAAGTCTACGTCGATTAACTGAAGACGAAACACGTACGAAAACGCGAGATGTAACACATGTATAACATATATACGCGTATATAACGCCTTCTGGGCATGGGTCAATGTACATGTATAAATGAATGCAATGCATGAGAAGTACGTCAATAAAATCTTTCGGAATGTCATAAGACCTTTATGCCTTTGATTAATATCATGAAGTAAACTTTATCAACTTATGTATTTTTTGAGACCCATGAACAGATGATAGAATAATAGGACAAATGGGGAATCAAGAACATAAGCATCTCTAGCATTTCTATGAATAGAGTCATTTATGGAAATTGTGCATTTGCTCGTTTTGTTTGCATCATATGGATCATGCCCCAAAAAAATAAGAAGGGATAGACCTGAGTCCCTTAGAATCGTAAATTCTCACGTTGCTAAGTAGTCTTGTATGATTTTTTGTCGCAAATTCCATATGATCTCTTTGTGAATTTGATCATAACCTTGTATAATACTTGCTGAAGCAATCACGTTGAGAGTCTTTTATGGATTTAGTGAATTACATATCTTTGTGAATTAATCCTAACCTTGAATTTGAGAAGTCTTTATTTTTGATAATATTCTTCAATCAAATGAGATGAGGTGCTCATGTCTTTAAATGTTGACACCTTGCAAAGTGATTTAAGAGTCACTTAATGGCTCATATATGGCTGCCACGTTGGGTTATCAAGCTTTATCCAATAATTCCCCATTTTCCATAATTAACTTATTAATCCCTCAATAAATCAATAATTAACCAATTACCCACATAATTAAGAATTATCTCAAATTACTTAAAATACACACTTTTAACAAACTCTATACATCTTGCTATCATGGTCATGTGGTACCTTGTATGGCATTAGTCTATAAATACAGGGTATTATAGTTTGGACTGTATTTTATCCGAAATTGCCAAACTTCTACGAGACTCATTTTCTTCGATTCACTTATCCTCTCACCTTCACGAATTTACTTATCACTTGTTTGAATAGCGTAATATTATAATCTCAAAATAATCGCATTCCCGAGCTTACGCCGATTAACTTACGAGGAAACTTTAACATACGAAAATGCGGGATATAACATATCATTTTCGAGCTTTAATCAATTTATTTATGGCATACTTTCACGTACGAAAATATGGGGTGTAACATTATTCCCCCCTTTGGAACATTCGTCTTCGAATGTTGACTCAGCGTGCATATTATGCAGGCACGACATCAGTGTACCAGATGGGTCATGGGTCAATGTACATGTATAAATGAATGCAATGCATGAGAAGTACATCAATAAAATCTCTCAGAACATCATAAGACCATTATACCTCTGATCAATTTCATGAAACAAACTTTATCAACTTATGTATGTTCTGAGATCCATGAACTGACGATAGAATAATAAGATATATGGGGAGAATCAAGAACATATGAACCTCTAGTATTTCTATGAATAGAGTCATTTATAAAAAGTTGTGCATTTGCTCGTTTCATTTGTATCGTATGGATCATTCCAAAAAGAAAAAAGGGATAGCCTTAACATATCTGAGTCGATTCTCTTGACAATCCCTCCAACACATCTTTTGTGATAAAACACGTGACGGCAGATCGAAATAGTAAAAAATTCGTATAATATTCTTGAGAAAGATTACATTGTGCTTACATAGAATTGCATCTCACGCATAATAGGATCTTGTATGAATTTGCTGAAGCCATCCTCACTTTGTAGTCATAAGCCCTTTTATTTTTGTGAATTTAGAGAGCCTTTCACGTTTGAAGCCATTGGAAAACCAAAGAAAGTAGGGACCAACGTCTCCTAAGATTTTTGCTGAAACATTCTTTGATATGTAGAGATTCAAAAATGAATTAGAGAGGTAATCTTAACCCTTGGGAGTGGGCCCCACTTAGTGGCTTAGTTAGCCAAGGACTTCCCAAAATTTTACCACCTTTTATGTGAATTTAAGAGTCATTTACTTGATGAAATCTTGCTGCCAAGTTAAGGTTTCCTTGGCCTTATCCAAGGTCCTTAATTAATCATCCACTAATCCTTAATTCACTTGATGATCCCCCATTAACCAATAATTAATCAATTATCCTTATAATTAAGAATTATCTCAAATTACTTAAAATACTACTCACTTTTAACACATTTTATATACCTTACTATCATGGTCATGTGGTACTTTGTATGGTATTAGTTCATAAATATCGGTTATTATAGCTTGGGCCGTATTTTATCCCAAACTGTCAAACTTTGACGAAACTTCTTTTCTTCGATTCGCTTATCCTATCACCGTCATGAATTTACTTATCACTTGCTTGAAATAGCATAATACTTATAATGTCCAAATAATCTTGTCCTTGAACTGATGTCAATTATCTTACGACAAATTCAACGTACATTACTACATGGTGTAACATCATCGTAATATAATATTGCGGGGCGTAACATCATCGTATTATAATATCGTGGAGCGTAACATCGATGTAATACTGTGGGGCATAACACCAGGGAAGAATAATGTGGTGGCCCGATGCCTTGAGTAGGAAGGCGGTGAGTATGGGTAGTCTTGTTTTTCTTCCCGTTGGTGAGATACCTTTTGCAGTTGATGTTCAGGCTTTGGATAAACGGTTCGTGATATTGGATATTTCGGAGTCCAGTCGGGTTCTCACTTGTGTGGTTTCTCGGTCTTCCTTATTTGAGTGCATCAGAGAGCGCCGTATGACGATCCTCATTTGCTTATCCTTAAGAACAATGTTCAGCACGGTGATGCCAGGGAAGTGACTATTGGGGGATGGTGGGTTATTGAGGATGCAGGGTCGTATTTGTGTGCCCAATGTGGATGGTGTACGTGAGTTAATTTTTGAGAAGGCCCACAGTTCGCGGTATTCCATTCATCCAGGTGTCGCGAAGATGTATCAGGACTTGAGGCAGCACTATTGGTGGAGGAGGATATAGTTGGGTTTGTAGCTCGGTGTCTCAACTATCAGCAAGTAAAATATGAGCATCAGAGACCGGGTGGATTGCTTCAGAGGATAGAGATATCAGAGTGGAAGTGGGAGCGGATCACCATGGATTTCTTAGTTGGGCTCTCACAGACTTCGAGGAAGTTCGGTGCTATTTGGGTGATTATGGATCAGATGACCAAGTCCGCACTTCATGCTAGTGGGTACTACTTATTCTTCAGAGCGGCTGGCTGAGATTTACATCTGAGAGATTGTTCGCCTTCACGGTGTGCCGATTTCCATCATTTCAGATAGAGGCATGCAGTTCACATCGCTGTTTTGGAGAGCCGTGCACCGAGAGTTGGGCACTCAGGTGGAGTTGAGTACATCATTTCACCCTCAGACGGAAGGGCAATCCGAGCGCACTATTCAAATATTACAGGATATGCTATGTACATATATCATCGATTTTGGGGGTTCATGGGACCAGTTTCTGCCACTCGCAGAGTTTGCTTACAACAACAGATATCGGTCGAGTATCCAGATTGCCCCGTATGAGGCTTTGTATGGGAGGTGGTGTAGATCTTCGATGGGTTTGTTTGAGCCCGGTGAGACTAGGCTTTTGGGGTACATACTTGGTTCACGATGCATTGGACAAGGTTAAATTGCTTCATGAGCGGCTTCGCATGGTGCAGTCTAGACAGAAGAGTTATGCCAGAGGAAGGTCTGTGATATGTCTTACATGGTTGGGGAGAAGGTTTTGCTGAAGGTTTCACCCATAAAGGGCATTATGCGGTTCGAGAAGAAGGGCTAGTTGAGCCCTCGGTTCATTGGGTCGTGCCACCTAGCTTGTCGAGTGAGCATTATTTCATGTTTCTATGCTCCGAAAGTATGTAGGCGACCCGTCTCATGTTTTGGATTTTAGCACGATTCAGTTGGATGGTGATTTGACTTATTGTTACATCTCTCTTGGTTAGTATGATCTAGACATGTATTGATTGGTATGTTGGGGCCCTGTCCCGGTCTTATGACGTTTATGTACTCTTAGAGGCTTGTAGACATATGTCATGTATATGAAAGATTGTATGGCCTTGTCGGTCTATGTGTACGAGTGATTATTTGGGCCTCATAGGCCCGTACATCATATGTATAAGTCAGTATGTCAGGTTGGGTCGTTTTATGTCGAGTGTTCCCTCGTGCTTTAGTCTTGTTACCTCATACGGCCCTTCTGACCCATTTACCCATGTTGATGTAATGAGAAAGATACGTTATGTTGGTACTCGGTTGAGTAAGTCACCGAGTGCCCGTCGTAGCCCATTGATTTGGGTCGTGACATGATCGGACGTCGACTTATGTGTAAACGACCTCGGATTTGAATTTGATGGTTCCGATAGCTCCTTTAAATGATTTTGGACTTTGGAGCACGTCTGGAATGTGATTTAGAGGTCCGTAGTAGAATCAGGTATGAATGGCGAAAGTTGAAATTTTAGAAAGTTTGATCGGGAGTGAACTTTTTGATATCGGGGTTGGATAGGATTTTCGGAAGTTGGAGTAGGTTCGTGACGTTATTTATGACTTTTGTGCAAAATTTGAGTTCAATCGAACGTGATTTGATACGTTTCGACGTCATTTGTAGAATTTGAAAATTTTGAAGTTCATTAGGCTTGAATCCGTGTTTAATTTGTGTTTTGGATGTTGTATGAGGTGATTTGAGGATTCGACTAAGTTTGTATTGGGTTATAAGACTTGTGGTTATGTTTGGTTGAGGTTCGGGGGCCTCGGGTTGATATCGGGTGATTAACAAACCAAGTTTTGAAGTTTGAAGATTGCTGAAGACTGCTCTCTTCTGGTGTAATCGCATCTGCGGAGTGGGAACCGCAGGTGCGAGCCCGCATAACCGGGAAGGAAGGCTGCAGAAGCGGGCAAGGCCAGGTGGGGCAGGGGTCACAGGTGCGAAGAATTTCCTGCGCCTGTGGAGCTGCAGATGCGCACGGGGAATCGCAGAAGCGGAGGCAGTGAGGGCAAGTGACTTCCGCAGAAGCGGATTTTTAGCCATTGGTGCGGAAGACCTGCGCAGATCATATAAATACAAGACTTCGAGATTTTTCACCATTTTCATCATTTTGAGAGGGTTTTTGAAGAGATTACTGAGGTAAGCTCCTTGTGTTTATTTTTCTTCAATAATGATGTTTGCCCACTGATTTTCTACCTAGTTGGTGTGTTCTTGAGGTGAAATTTGGGGGTTTGAGGCTAGGGATTTGGAGAGTGAATTTTGAGGATTTGAAGGACCATTTGGTGTCGGATATTAGTAAATTTGATATTTTTAGACTAGTGAGTGAATGGGCTTTCGGGTTTTGTGACTTTTTTCGCATTTTGTGACGTGGGCTCGGGAGCCGGGTTTGAGCTGATTTTATATTTTTAGCTATAATTTAGTATTTTTCTTGTGGAATTGATTCCTTTAGCCTATATTCATTGTATTGTATATTCTAGGCAAACGCCTGAATCCGGGAGATATCCATACTATCTTGTAATGCAGCGGTGGCACATGCCTCGGGCAACTCTGGGGCCAACCCTGCTATAAACCTGTGGATCATGTCTCGCATAGTAGCAACTATGGATGGTGTATATCTGGCTAATGAGTCAAAACGGAGACTATACTCTCGAACACTCATATTGCCCTGCTTGAGGGCTAATTGATCGACTCGGGCCTATCGGATCTCTCGCGGTAAGTACTGGTCAAGGAAGGCATCCAAAAAATTCTCCCAAATAGCAGGAGGTGCATCACGTCCCCTGGACCTTTCCCATCCCTCGTACCAAAGGATGGCTATATCTCGGATTCGAAAAGCTGCTAGCTCAACTGCCTCTTTCTTTGTGGCATACATAACCCGAAAGATCTTGTGAAGCTGATCTATGAAATCCCGGGGGTCCTCCCTCTGATCTGTCCCTGTGAACTCTGGAGGACTCAAAGCAATAAAATCTCGGACCCTTGAACTCCCAGATCCCTCAGAAGGTCATGAACTAGCGGATGCCGTAGCCTGTTGCTGGGTAGCTACCAATTGTGCCAACAAATGCACGCACTCCTCAAGTCCTGATCTGATAGAAGCGGAGGGGGAACTGGATGTGCGGTCTCCCTAGGAATCTCCTCAGGTGGCGGAGGAGCCGGTAATGGCTGAGTAGGGGTCTCTTCCTGGGCCTCCGATTGGGCCCCATCTACTGGTGTACCCTGCTAGTCCCCTCACCTATTGTTGTTTCTCTTCTCTGGCTAGTCGTAGTCTTCCTAGTTACCATCATCTGTGCATGCAAACGTCAACACGTAAGTTTAACTCAAATTTCCTATAACTCAGTTCTACAGCATAATTTTGATTTGAAAGAAAGGTAACCAACTCCTAAATGCCCTGTAGTCCCCTACTTATATAATGTGGTGCACCACACATCTATAAACAAGACCCTACTAGACACGGCTTGCAGACTCCCTGGAAAGAATTGCTCAGATACCACTTTTGTCACGCCCCGAGCCTAAGGGCGAGTGTGGCACCCGGTGTCTCATCTATCCTTGTGTACCAACTTGCAACTTAGGAATTCTGGACATATAATGTCATATTTTGGTCAGGGGCCACATTGCAAGACAATTAGCGAAGCAAATATAAAACTGAATAGAGACTAAAGCTGACTAAATGGCAACCAACATAAAGTTGGGCCGGCAAGGCCGTCATAACTACTATAACTGACAAGCCACCAAAATATACGTATATTGCACTAACTGACAGGATATGTCTACGAGCCTCCACTGATGGATGTACTGTGATCGGAATAGGGCCCCAACCTACCCATAACCTAACTATATACATACACAAGATGTAAACAAGACTTCTAGACCCGGCAACTCCGAAGGATAGCGAGCTTACCAATAAAGCTGAACTCGAGCAACACCTACTGAGGAGGTCTACCGGTCTGTATGTCTGAACCTGCACGTATGAAATGCAGCACCCCCAGGAAGGGACGTCAGTAGGAAATAGTGTACTTAGTATGTAAGGCAATAAACGGAAAGCTGAAACTGAACTGATAATATAATAACTGAAAGCAACCGGGGTCAACGATAATCTGGAGATATGCTCACCTGCTAATACTGACTCTATTATAGTAAGTAAAATAGTTGTTCGACCTTATAAGGCTCGGTATATATATATATATATATATATATATATATATATATATATATAT
>MDKI01264886.1:0-10847 GCA_005239505.1 Nicotiana paniculata | reverse complement strand
GTATACATATATATATACATACATACATACATATATATATACATACATACATATATATATATATACATACATAGATATATATATATATACATACATAGATATATATATATATACATATATATATATATATATATATACATACATATATATATATATATATATGTATGTATCTATATATATATGTATACGCGCGTATATAACACATCTGGTCATGGGTCAATGTGCATGTATAAATGCATGAAATGCATATGAAATGTGTTAATAAGATCTCTCGGTACGTCATAAGACCATTTTTCCTCTGACTAATACCATGAAATAAAATTTACCAATTTAAGTATTTTTGAGACCCATGAACAGATGATAGAATAATATGACATATGGGAGGATAAGAATATACACATCTCTAGTATTTCTACGAATAGAGTAATTTATGGAAGTTATGCATTTTCTTGTTTCGTTCATGTCGTATGGATCATGCCAAAAAGAAATAAGGGATAGACTTAACATACCTTAGCCGATTCTCGTGACAATCCTTTTAACACACGTCAATTGCGATAAAACACAAAACAAGTCGTATGAAAAGCTCGAAGCAATCACATTGCTATGCAAAGAAAATCTTGGCTGAAACTTTTCCTTAAGCACTTAGTAACAACGTTGATATTTTGGAAGTGAACTAACGTTGGGCTTATGGCTTGAATTTTAAAGTTTCTTGGATTGTAAGGTTTATATGTAAGCTTGAATTGTACAGTTCCTGAATAACGTTGGTTATTTGGATTGTAATTTGAATTGTAAAGATCTTAAAATAATCTATTTCCTTAAAATAATAAGGTGACTCATGTTTCTATTTCTCTAAATCATGCCACCTACTAGTAATGACTTATGAGTCATTTTAAATTAAAAGGAGGGGCTGCCATCTCATGCGTTGTAATGCTTATCCAATATATCCCTAATTAATTAGGTTCCGTTACCCGATAATTATCAATTACTTGTATAATTTAAAATTGTATCAACTTACTTAAAATACTACTTACTTTTAACACACCTTATACATCATACCATTATGTCCATGTGGTACCTTGTATGACACTAGTCCATAAATACCGGGTATTATAGCTCGAACCGTATTTTATCCCAAAATGCCAAATTTCGACAAAATTCGTTTCCTTCGATTTACTTACCCTCTCACCTTCTCGAATTTACTTATCACTTGTTTGAAATAGCATAATCCTTATAATCTCCAAATAATATTTTTCCTTTGAGTAATGTCAATTACCTTACGACAAATTCAACGTACAATACTACAGGGGTGCAACATTTTCGTAATTTAATACTGCAAAGCGTAACATCATCGTAATGTAATACTGCAAGGCGTAACATCATCGTAATATAATACTGCGAGACGTAATATCGACGTAATATTGCGGAGCGTAACATCAAGCTTCATCCATAAATAAGGTCCAAACTCCTGATGTCTATTCTGACACCATTATTGCCTCTTTGGTTGCCAAAGGCAATACTCCCATACTGAAATCGACAACGAAGTCAGTCAAGACTTGCGACTTAATTGCAATCCTCGGTTTATACTCTATATCGAATTCGCTCATTTCGATAGCCTAGTTGGACAATCTGCCAG
This sequence comes from Nicotiana paniculata, assembly GCA_005239505.1. NCBI lineage: Eukaryota > Viridiplantae > Streptophyta > Magnoliopsida > Solanales > Solanaceae > Nicotiana > Nicotiana paniculata. Next base: position 9,214 of record MDKI01264886.1, on the reverse strand, counting down.
AGAGCTCGGGTTTATGGAGGATATTCCTTATCTTTTTCATATCTGAATGTCTTTGTCGAGTTGGTTGGCATCATTCGTTCATTTCTACCTTTTCATATTCCTCCTCCGCCCGAACAGATACACACTAACCCACTATACCTAGGCCTAATTCCATTAATGAATCATTCGAGAACGAATTTAGCGAGACTAATCTAATCTTATTCAACCTTAGACGGGAATTAGGGCGAAGCCTGGGGCGGTCTCTGCCTTCTTAACACGCGGCACACCAACAGAGGGAAATTAGTCACAACAGCTATCAGGTGGCATTAGAAGTAGGGCCTCAACTTCCGAGCGGCGACTACGAGAGCTAAGGTTAGATTTTCCTGATGTGGGTAGCGAGTTTATGCCCCCGTTAAAATTTTGCTAACGTAATAAATGGGATATTGCGTACCTTCATCCTCTCAAACTAAAACTGCACTTGCCGCAACTTCTAAAACCATGAGGTAGACTAGCAACATTTCACCTTCTTTTGGTTTTGAGAGCAACATAGGGCTTGACAAATATTTCCTTAACTCCTTCAAGTCTTGCTGACACTCCGGTGTCCATTTGAAATTGTTTTTCTTTTTGAGTAATGCGAATAAGCGATGGCATTTTTTCGACGAACGGGAAATGAACCTACTCAAAGCTGCCAATCTCTCTGTGAGCCTCTAGACTTCTTTTACGTTAGACAATTTATTCGAGATGTCTTCTATGGCCTTGATTTTTTCCGGATTTACCTCAATTCCCCTTTGTGAGACTAGGAATCACAGGAACTTACCCGAACTGACCCCGAACGCACACTTCTCAGGGTTAAGTTTCATATTATTCTCCCTTATGATGTCGAATGTTTCTTGCAAATGCTTCAAGTGGTCACCTGCATTCAAAGACTTAACGAGCATATCATCTGTATATACTTCCATAGTATTTCCTATTTGTTTTTCGAACATCTTACTCACGAGCCGTTGATAAGTGGCTCCGACATTTTTTAGCCCGAAGGGCATCACACTGTAACAATATATACCAAAATTCGTTATAAACGAAGTCTTTTCCTGATCTTATGGGTTCATCTTGATTTTATTGTACCCATAATAAGCATCGAGGAAACTCATTAGCTCGTGCCTGACCGTGACATCAATCATTTGATTGATATTTGGCTTGGGAATGAGTTTTTTGGGCACGCCTTATTAAGATCATTATAATATACGCACATGCAAATTTGTTATTCTTAGGAGCTACTACTACATTGGCTAGCCAGTTAGGATATCTTACCTCTCAGATAGAACCAATCTTAAGTAAACGAATTACCTCTTCTTTGACGAACGTATTCCTTGATTCAGCAAAATGGCACTTATTTTGCCTTACCGGAGGTATGTTTGGAGCAAATATTAAATTGTGTACGGCTATCTCCGTCGGCATTCATGTCATATCCTTGTGCGACAATGCAATAAAATCTGCGTTATTTTTAGGAATTCAATAAAGGCATACCTGAGCTCTAGGTGCAGTACGGTTCCCAAATGGAATTTCCTTTATAAGAATTCTTTGAAGAATGCAACCTGCTCCAATGATTCTGTAGTGGACTTCGTCGCATCCGTCTCTTCTGGTACTCTAAAATACCTCGGTACCTGATACTGTTCCAACTCTTCTGTCCCCGGGTTATCTTCCTCTGGTTCGGGGGCAGGTGTCGGTTCCAGTAATTGCGATGTCGCACGTTCCTTTCTTTTGCTACTGGAGACAAAAATTGCATTCATCTCCTTTGCTGTCGGTTGATCACCCTTTATCTGTTTGATCCCCTCGGGTGTCAGAAACTTTAACAATTGGTGATATGATGACGACACAACTTTCATCTCGTGCAGCCATGGTCTTCCTAAGATGATGTTATATAATCTGTCTCCATCTACCACTTCGAAGAGTGTTGTCTTCATTACTCCCTCAGGTTTGTGAACAGCAAAATTTCTCCGCGGGTTGTCATGCTTGCGAGGTTGAATCTGATGAGGAGTTCTGTTGCCGGGATAATGGTTCCGATGAGTTTAGCTTGCTCCAGTACTCTCCATTGTATGATATTAGCTGAACTTCCCGGATCCACTAAAACACGCTTAATTTTAAAATCTAACACATTTAAAGAAATTACCAGTGCGACATTGTGCGGTAGCAGTAATTCGTCTGCATCTTCGTTCGAAAATGTATATCGTCTTCCCCGAGCCTTTTACTATGAGTTATCGATAATTTTGTCTTCTTTGCTGCCGAAAAGGTGACCCTGTTAATTTCATTTCCTTCGAAGATCATGTTGATCGTTTGGCGTGGAGGTTCCTCTCCTGATTTTGAGGTTTCCGCGTCGCCCTTGTTCCGGCCATAATTATTTTTAGCTCGGTCACTCGAATTCTCTGAAGTGACCATTCTTTAACAGTGTTGCCACTTCTTCCCAGAGGTGTCGGCAGTCCCCAGTCTGGTGATCGTTAGTGCCCTGGTATTCACACCATAAATTGGGATCCCTCAGGCTGGGATCAGATTTCGTAGGTCTTGGGAATCTCCGCTTCTTTGATATTCCTCATGGCCAACACCAGCTTACTACACTGACACTGAAGTTATATTCTGATAACTTTGGGTAAGAAGAATCTAGCAACCCTGAGATTTCTCAATCTTGCAGCGAGCTATTGTTCTGGCCACGATCGATCCTTCTATCAATGGTGAACTTGTCTGCTGTCGGGAAGCACCTACCACGTCTTTCTTTCCGCTCATAGGGTAAAAATCGGCCCCTAAAATTTTGTCTATCCGTGTTAATATCATCTTTCGTTTTTGTATGTCTTCTCCCGTCCTTTGGTCGATGATGGAAATCCAACCTGATCATCTTCTATCCTTATTTTCGACTCGTACCGGTTGTGGACATCTGCCCAAGTCGTCGTTTGGAACTCGAGAATACTTTCCTTCAACTTCTGGGAAGCATCCGAACTTCTCGGATTTAAACCTTTGGTGAATGCTTCAGCTGCCCATTCATCCCGGACTGCCGGTAGTAACATCCTTTCCTTCTGGAACGGGTAAGGAATTCTCGTAATAACTCGGATTCTCCCTGCATGATGTTGAATATGTCGGCCTTTCAGTCTTGTACCTTTCTGGCACCAGCATTGGCCTTGATTAAAGAATCAGCGAGTATCACAAAGGAATCTATGGAATGCTCGAGCAATAGTGAATACCACGTTAAAGCTCCCCTCGTGTGAGTCTCACGGTGATGATCCAAATGGTCATCTTATGAATTAAAACTTTATTCTGGGCTCGTTAGCCTTAAAACAATATTTTTATTCACCTCGATTTGGGTTCGCAGTTCGAGCGTGAATCCGGAAAGCTTTTATGTGAAAATATATGAATTTTTTAGAGTTAAAATTAATTTTTAGTTGACTTTGGTCAACATTTTAAGTAAACGGACCCAGACTCGTCTTCCGACAGTCCCGGGAGGTCCTTAGTAAAATATGGTACTTGGGCGTATGCCCGGAATCGAATTCCGAGGTCCCTAGCCCTAGAAATGAATTTTTGAAGAAAATTATTAGATTGAAATTTAAAGGAATTAAAGAAAATAATTAATGTGTGAACTCGTTGGTATCGGACCCGTATTTTGGTTCCGCATCCCGGCACAGGTTTATATTAACATTTAAGTCATATCTGTGAAGTTTTGTGAGAATCGGAGTTGATTTGACGTGATTCGGACGTCCGGTTGAGAAGATAGTAATTTTGAAGTGTTCTTGAGAAAATCACAAGTTTTGATGCTAAATCCATAGTTTTAGTTGTTATTTTGATGATTTTATCGCACGAGCAAGTCCGTATGATAATTTTTAGGCTTGTGTGCATGTATGGTTTGGAGCCTGAGGGCTCGGGTGAGTTTCAGATAGGCCACAGAGTGATTTAGACTTAAGGAAAAATTGCTAGTGTCTACAGGCTTGAATATCTCGCAAATGCGAGGTTTGGCTCGCAAATGCGAGTCTCGCATTTGCGAGCAGGGGAGGGGGGCTGGTACTTCGCAATTCTGAGGAAAAAGGTCGTATTTGCGGAAGTCCCTCGTTCGCATTTGCGACTGGGAATTCGCGTTTGCGATGGCAGCAGAAAATGTGAAGGTTCGCATTTGCGATATCCTTCTCGCATTTGTGAGCTTCGCAAATGTGAAACTCCAGTCGCAATTGCAACATCTGCAGCTGTTAAGTTTGGACTTATACGGGATTTTCACCCATTCTTCAATTCTTTCGAACCCTAAACCTCAAGAGGCGATTTTTCAAAGACCAAAACTTCTCCAAATCATAGGTAAGTGATTCTTAACTATTTTTTTTCTTTTACAACGTTTTACAAGATTTCAACCTAGAATCTAGAATTTTCATGGTAGAATTATGGATTTTTGGGTAGAACTTACAAAATTTGGGGATTTAGACCTCGAATTGAGGTCGGATTCTAAAACCAATTGTATATCCGGGCTCGGGGGAGAATGGGTAAACAGATTTTGGTCTGAACCTCGAGATTGGACCAAGCAGGCCCGGGGTCGATTCTGTCTTTCGATGGGAAAACTTAGGGAAACCATAATTTTGCATTAAATTTAGTTCCTTTAGAAATAATTAATGGTATTAAACTGGTTATGATTAGATACGAGTGGGTCGGAAGAGAATTCTAAAGGAAAAGTTGTGCTTGAGCAGTGAGTGGCTTGCGAAATCGAGGTAAGTGTTGTGTCTAACCTTAGCTTAAGGGAATGGGTATTGTGTGACTGCTTGCTACTTATTTTGTTGCTAAATACGATGTATAGGTGAGGTGACGAATGCCTATACGTTGTGGTCACGTCATAACATGCGAGTGAAAGTTAATTCTTGTTATTCTTGTTGTCTTAAAGCCTATCATCTATGCTTATTGTTGTTAGTGAAATGTTGGAAGATTTGTATCCGGTTCCACCGAGATGGATAACATTGTGAATATTGAGTTGAGATTGAAATGAAATGGTGATAGAAACTATGATGAAATACTGATTTCTTGTGAAATTCCTCTTTATATGTTGTTAAAAATTCTGTGACTGGTGAGGAAGAGTGTAAAGCACGAAGGGTGATGCCGTGCATAATTTATTTATCTGGTGAGGATGAGAGTAAAAGCACGAAGGGTAATGTCGTGCATAATTTATTTATATTGGGAGAAAGAGTGTAAAGCACGAAGGGTGATGCCGTGTATAATTTATATATATTATGAGGTTGAGAGTAAAAGCATGAAGGATGATGTCGTGCATTCTTATTTTTAATCAGGCGAGGATGAGAGTAAAAGCACGAAGGGTGATGCCGTGCATTCTAATTATTATTTGGTGAGGCTGAGAGTAAAAGCACGAAGGGTGATGCTGTGCAAGTTTCCTTTCTATTTTTATTGCTTAAATTGTTGTTGATCATTGTCTATTCTGTCTTATTGTTTTTTCACTCCTGATGTTAAATTCCCCACTGCATGTTCCCTTCCTATTACTTGTTGTTTATTTTCTTTATTTGATGTTACTTCTACTAGCATGATTATACATGTCCAGGCTTATATGTGGTGTCATGTCCTAGCCTCGTAACTACTTCGCCGAGGTTAGGCTCTACACTTACCAGTACATGGGGTCGATTGTACTGATATTGCACTCTACACTTCTTGTGCAGATCCAGGTTTAGGACCGAGCTGAGTTCGGGTTAGAGCTAACACTTCCGCACGGAGACATGAGGTAGATCTGTTGATGTCTGTAGATTCCTGGAGTCTCTTCATTATTATTCAGTTGCTATTTTATTCAGTTCAATACTGTTTTATATTTTCTTTCAGCCAAATACTTGTAGAAATTCTTAGTAGTTCGTGAATTGTGACTCCAATCCTGGGTAGCTAGAGATTGGTATTATTTCGGCAGTATAACATCCTATTTCATTTATTACTTTTGGTATCATATGATGGATGGTAGTAACATTTCGTATATGTTTTAATTATTTTAAATGACGTAATCCGCTAATGTTGGCTTGTCTAGCAGTAATAGTGTTAGGCGTCATCACGTCCCATTGGGGGGAATTCGGGTCGTGACACTCACCGAACTTCTTCAACACAGACTTAATTTCGTGAGGAGCCAAATAATTTCCTTTCACTGTTGTTGTGTAGGTGGTAATGTGCTCCTGTGAATCTGAAGTTCCGTCATACTTCGGCACTTCGGCATTTTGAACTGCTTCGAGATTAATTTCGGGGCCGGACTCGGTTTGTACGATAATTGAATATACTTCTTCGTATTTGGGCTTTTCAATACTGGTGGCGCGCCCGGGATTTGATCTAGGGCGTTTACTTCCCTGATGAACAGCAAAAGTTCCTCCTTGAATGGATCGTTTATCGTTGTCGGATCTACTCCCCCGGCCCCGTCGGAGCCAACTTCGCCCCTGGGAGTGTTGTTGTCGACTATCTGCGTTGTTTGGTTTGCAGGAACCTCGGGAGGAATTGGATCTCGCTTGTTCACATTATTTGAAGCACCTGATAGAGCCTGCTTTAGTTTCGTCATAACCTGATCATGTCGCGTGAGATGGCCTAGAATGATTGATTGTTGCTCTTGCAGGTCCCTCACTGCATCCGCTACATGCTCCTTATCAGCATCGTTAGGCGTTGTCTCCCGAACCTGTCGAGGATACCGCCTGTCATGCGCCGGTGTGGCATCGTTCTCCTCATTGCAAGTGTCACTGATTAAATCCTCGAAATGAGGTTGTTCCCCTTGAATTTCTGGGTTGCGTGTGCCGTTAACAGTATTGTCTGCCATTTCTTTTGTGATTTTTGTTAAGACAAAATAACCAAAACACGTAAGTAAAATTTAATTGCACGACTATCTAGGCCCTATGGTGGGCGCCAAACTGTTTACCCAAAAAAGGGTACACTTGAATTTGTTCGTAATTTCTAGACAAGTGAATTAATTTGATCCAAAAAGTAATGAAATAACTAATGAAATATAAAATACTTAGCCTTAGAATATAGATGTTACGACAGAGCTAATGAGCCCAGGAACAGGGTTTCTGGGCACAACAATGATAAGATCAAAAGCGAGAAACTAAAATTGTATTAAAATTATGTATAAAATGTAGTGTAAGTTAGCCAGAAAATTCGTGTCCTTTACAATGATAACTGAGCTCTCTATTTATAGCTATGTCTAGGGAAGGAAGTCCTAGGATCATGCCCTTCTTTAATGTCAATTATGAGGGCCATTGATGAAGATGTAACGTTAGACATAAATGCCAAATTCCTTTTAACGGACAGTCATCCTTAATGCTGCAAATATTTTGTACTAAATGTTACTGGGCACAAAGCATTTAATACTCCTTTTATGATCGCTATTCCTTCCGGTGACAAGCGGAATAGCTATGTTCGATGGCCATCTTATCTTGTGTTCTACGTGTCCTTCCTTTAAACGGCCACGTGACATGTCGTATTTTTCTCTATACAAGTAACAATCAAAACAAACATTATATTTAAAATAACAATACGATACTATACAATGTATAACAACTGTCCAAATAAGCAGTTAATAACATGTCATATAATGAACTCAAAAATGATGCACGATGTCAAATTATATCTAGTGTTAACAACGGTCCAAATAAGCAGTTAATAACATGTCATATAATGAACTCAAAAATGATGCACGATGTCAAATTATATCTAGTGTTAACAACGGTCCAAATAAGCAGTTAATAACATGTCATATAATGAACTCAAAAATGATGCACGATGTCAAATTATATCTAGTGTATAGTTCATATACTAATTTTCCAATTTTAGCAATTGAAACCGTATGTGTTATTTATACTAGTATTAGAACCCATGCGATATACAAATAATTTGTTAATATATTAATCTTATAAAATTATATTCTAATATATCATCTTATTTTAATAAATCTTTTGATTGTTATTTTATTATTTAATATAGTGCGCGGAAATATAACAAAATCTACACAAAATCAAAGGATACACATTATATAGTAATTAAATAAATTATTTGTTCCTTATTTTTTTTATTAAATTAGCAAGTACTTAGTACTATACATTTACTAATGTGACTCTTTATTAATTTATTATGTAGCTTAACATTTTGATACTACTTCTCTTTTAATATAGCATAGATATATATATTTTCTTACTCTGAAAAATATTTTTATTTTTCTTTAAACTTATGTTATATTTTTAAAATTTCTACAATGGACTAAATTTAGAAATAATTTTTTTGAGTGTTATTTATATCTTTTATTTTTTAATTAGTTCAAAATATAAATATAATATTATTATCTTTATTCCCCTTTTTCAGACATTCTTTTCTACTGTAATATTTGATTAGTTTTTTTGTAGTTTACTGAAAATTAAAATAATATAATATTTTTTGCTAAATTGTAATTTTGAATTCATCAAAAGCATAAAGAGATAAAATTTTATTATATTTATAAAAACCTACCAATATTTTTAATAATTATTAATTTGTGTAATATATAATATGCTATATTATGTATAATTACCTAATTAAATTTTAGTTATTTTTGTTCTATAATATTGTCACGACATAAAATCCCTAAGGTCGTGATGGCGCCGGACATCATTGCCAGGCAAGACAATCATTAATTAATTGAAATAACTTTTCGGTTTTAACATTTATGAAAACATTTCCTTTCACTTTATTACATATTACCCAAATAAAAATCTGTTAAGTAAAACAATAGTTTAAATACTACACTTTAGCAAATATATCCCAACACATCCCAGAACCCGGTGTCACAAGTACATGAGCAATTTCTAAGAATTTATACAATCATTACAAAACCTATCCGAAATACAAATTGGACAAGGAAACTTAAAATGAAAATAAATACAGTACAAGGGACACTCTGTCAGCTGCGGATAGAGGTGTTAATCGGGTGGGTCGGGCCGGGCTGGGTAGGGAAAAATATGAACCGCACGGGTTACGAATCGGGCCGGTTACGGGTTGAGGCTTAACGGGTTTAACGGGTTCGGGTTCATCCGTGTAAAAAGTAAACCGTAAGGGTTACGGGTAAACCGGGCCGGGCCGGGTTAACAGTAATTTTTTTTTTCCAATTTTTTTTGTATTTGTTAGAACTATCGTAAAAATATAAACAAAAAAAAACTTATATAAATAGTGTTTGAATAAAGGATACAAAGACTTTAAAATTCTTATATTTGAATATATCATTAAG
>ML329958.1:0-25401 GCA_005239505.1 Nicotiana paniculata | reverse complement strand
AATACCCCAGGATTATATTTGCAACGCCCGCTTAGTCTTCTACAAGACATAGTTCAGCGTGATCAAGGTGGAGATGGATACTCCTTATCAGCTTGTGGTAGGGATTGCTCGCAGAATCGAGGGGTATAGGTCGAGGAGGAGGGAGCAGGGGAAGCAGGACAAGAGGGCTAGATTCTCCGGAGATTTCAGAGGTGCCCCAGCTAGGGGCAGAGGTTACTTCAGCAGTATTCAGCCCAGAAGGCCTTCATATTCAGCACCTCCACAACCTCCCCGAGGTGTTCCAGCGAGGCCTCATTTCACCGCCATGCCAGAGCGTTCCTATCATCCTCCAGCCATTCAGAGTTCAGCCAGTCGTTATCCCAGTCATCTGAGATCCTCCGACCCCTACTTCAGTGCTATGCCAGAGGGACCACATCGCCCTTCGGCCATTCAGGGTTCTTCTTCGGGGCAGCATACTATGGTACCTGGGGGTTGTTACGTGTGTGGAGAGCCACGTCATATGAGGAGGCATTGTCTCAGGTTTCGGGGCAAGGCCGTACAGCAGGGTTATCAGCCGATGGGTCCGGCACCAGCAGTCTAGCCACCTAGAGGTGGAGGACAGATCAGCAGGGGTCGTCCTAGAGGTGGAGGCCAGTCAGGGGGAGGTCATGCAGCTCTTGTTCACTCTGGTGGAGCTCATCCTTCCGGTACTTCAGCTAGATTCTATGCCATTCCGGCTAGATCAGATGCAGTGGCTCGGACACCAAGATCACAGGTATTATCTCAGTATGTGGTAGAGAGGCTTCAGTATTATTTGATCCATGATCCACCTATTCATATATTTCAGCATTATTTGCTCATTTTCTGGATGCTCCTCGCGAGTCCTTGGGTTCTCCTATATATGTGTCCACTCCTGTGGGTGATTCTGTGGTGGTAGACCAGATCTATCGGTCTTGTGTGGTCACCTTCTATGGGTTCGAGACCAAAGCGGACCTTTTATTGCTCGACATGGTTGATTTTGAGGTTATTCTAGGCATGGATTGGCTATCTCCTTATCATGTCGTGCTAGATTGCCATGCTAAGACAGTTACTTTAGCCATACCCGAGTCGCCTAGGCTGGAGTGGAGAGGGTGCTCAGTTAGTGCAGCCAGCCGGGTTGTTTCATTCCTGAAGGCTCGACATATGGTCGAGAAGGGTTGTCTGGCCTATCTTGCTTATGTGCGGGACACCACTGCCGAGTCTCCGACGATTAATTTAGTTCCAGTGGTTTGAGAGTTTGCAGATATATTTCCTTCAAACCTTCCAGGCATGCCTCTGTACCGTGATATTGATTTATGCATTGATTTAGCTCCAGGCACCCAGCCTATATCTATTCCTCCGTACCGTATGGCTCCGAAGGAGTTGAAGGAGTAGCTTGAGGAGCTGTTAGATAAGGGGTTCATCATACCGAGTGTATCGACGTGGGGTGCTCCAGTTCTATTCGTGAAGAAGAAGGATGGGTCCATGCGGATGTGTATTGAATACCGCCAGTTGAACAAGGTCACCAATAAGAACAAGTATCCTTTACCGCGCATCGATGATTTGTTTGACCAGTTATAGGGCGCTCGGGTGTTTTCTAAGATTTATTTGAGATCGGAATATCATCAGTTGAAGATTCGGGCCTCAGATGTTCTGGAGACTGCTTTTCGTACGAGATATGGCCACTATGAGTTCCTGGTGATGTCCTTTGTCTTGACTAATGCCCCAGCAGCATTCATGGACTTGATGAATAGGGTGTTCAGGCCGTATATTGATTCCTTTGTTATTCCTTTGTTATTGTCTTTATTGATGACATCTTGATTTACTCACGTAGCCTGGGGGAGCACGAGCAGCATTTGAGAGTTGTGCTCCAGACCTTACGGGAATAGAAGTTATATGCTAAGTTCTCCAAGTGTGAGTTCTGGTTGGATCCCGTAGCATTCTTGGGGCATGTAGTATCCGGAGAGGGTATCAAGGTTGATCCTCAGAAGATTGAGGCAGTTCAGAGTTGGTCGCGTCCTACTTCAGCTACAGAGATCAGGAGATTTTTGGGCCTAGCAGGCTATTATCGCCAATTTGTGAAGGGGTTCTCTTCTATTGCAGCTCCATTGACCAGATTGACTCAGAATAATGCCCCGTTCTGATGGTTTGATGAGTGTGAGGAGAGCTTTCAGAAGGTCAAGATAGCATTTACCTCAGCACCAGTTCTAGTATTGCCTTCCGGTTCTGGGATGTATACAATATATTGCGACGCTTAGCGTGTTGGATTGGGGTATGTGTTGATGCAGGAAGGGAGATTTATTGCTTATGCTTCGCGCCAGCTGAAGGTTCATGAGAAAAATTATCCTGTGCACGACTTGGAGTTGGCGGTGATTGTTCATGCTCTTAAGATTTGGAGACACTACTTGTATGGAGTGTCCTCTGAGGTTTATACAGACCACCGCAGCTTGCAGCACTTGTTCAAACAGAGGGATCTTAATTTGAGGCAGCGCAGGTGGCTTGAGTTGCTGAAGGATTATGACATCACCATTCTATATCATTCGGGCAAGGCAAATGTGGTAGAGGATGCTTTGAGCAGGAAGGCGGGGGAGTATGGGCAGCTTGGCTTATATTGCAGCAGAGGAGAGACCTCTAGCCTTTGAAATTCAGTCCTTGACTAATATCTTGGTGAGATTAGACCTTTCAGAGCCTCGTCGAGTTCTAGCACATGTGGTCGCTCAGTCTTCGTTATTGGGTGAAATTAAGGCTCGGCAGTTTGATGATCCGTGCTTGGCAGAGCTTCGGGAGACAGTGGTACAGGGTGGTTCCAAGGAGGTTACTATTGGCAAGGATCGTGTTCTAAGAATTCTGGTCCGTTTATGTGTTCCTAATGTTGATGGCCTTAGGGAGAGGATTCTAGAGGAGGCACACAGTTCTCAGTATTCTGTTCATCCTGATGCTACGAAGATGTATCATGATTTGAAGCAGCATTACTGGTGGAGGCGGATGAAGAGAGACATTGGGGAGTATGTGACTAGGTGTCTTAACTTCCAGCAGGTTAAGTATGAGCACCAGAGGCCAGAAGGCCTACTTCAGCAGATGCTCATTCCTGAGTGGAAATGGGAGTGCATCACTATGGACTTCGTGGTTGGGTTGCCTCAGACTTTGTGGAAGGTTGACACGGTTTGGGTCATTGTGTACAGATTGACCAAATTGGCGCATTTCATTCCAGTGGCTACTACTTATACTTCTGAGAGGTTAGCCCAGATCTACATTCCAGAGATAGTCCGGTTGCACGGTGTGTCGGTGTCCATTATATCAGATCAAGGACATCAGTTCACCTCGCATTTCTGGAGAGCATTGCATAGTGAGATGGGCACCCAGATAGATCTCAGCACAGCATTTCACCCTCAGACTGATGGCCAGTCGGAGCGTACAGTTCAGATATTGGAGGACATGCTCAGGGCATGCGTGATTGACTTCGGAGGTCAGTGGGACCAGTTCTTGCCTTTGACCGAGTTTGCTTACAATAATAGTTATCAGTCCAGCATCTAGATGGCTCCATTTGAGGCTTTGTATGGCCAGCGATGTCGTTCCCCTATCAGGTGGTTTGTGCCTGGTGAGGCGAAGTTATATGGTATCGACCTGGTGAGGGATGCTTTGGAGAGGGTGAAGTTGATTCAGCAGAGGCTCCGAACAACACAGTCCAGACAGAAGAGTTACGCGGATCAGAGGACGCGTGATGTATCATTTATGGAGGGAGACAAGCATCTGTTGAAGGTCTCGCCGATGAAGGGTATTATGAGGTTTGGGAAGAAGGGCAAGCTAAGCCCGAGGTTTATAGGTCCCTTAGAGGTGTTGAGGCGATTTGGGAGGTTGCTTATGAGATAGCCTTACCTCCCAGTTTATCAGGAGTTCATACGGTCTTTTATGTATCCATGCTCCGGAGGTACCATGTTGTCTCACGTGGTTGATTTCACCACTATTCAGTTGGATGAGAGGTTGGGCTACGAGGAGGAGCCAGTTGCTATTATTGATAGACAGGATCGCCAGTTGAGGTCCAAGAGAGTGTCTGCAGTGAAGGTCCAGTGGAGGGGCCAACCAGTCGAGGAAGCAACTTGGGAGTCTGAGGAGGACATGCGAAGCAGATATCCACACTTATTTTAAGCACTTCAGGTATGATTCTAGACCCGTTCGAGGACGAACGTTTATTTAAGAGGTGGAGAATGCAACGACCCGACCTGTCGTTTTGCATTATCGGACCCGTTACCCTAAATGAAACTTCCCATACCATCTTATTGTGATTTATGACTTGCGGGGGGCGGGTGGTCCGGGATTCAGAAATGTTTACAGCAATATTGGAACACTTGGTTCCTTCAGGTTGACCTTTAAGGCCAAGTTTGACTTTAGTCAACATTTTGAGCAAACGACCTCGGAATCGAGTTTTGACGGTTCCGGTAGCTTTGTATGATGATTTCGGACTTGGGCGTATGTTCGGAATGTGTTTTGGATGACCCGGGAGAGTTTCGGCGCCCAATATCGAAATAAGAATTTTCTTAAGTTAATATTGTGGTTTGGGACGTGTTTTTGTGTTATCGAGATCCGAACGGAATTTTGAGACTGGGAATAGTTCCGTTATCTCATTTGTGACTTGCCTGCAAAATTCGGTGTCATTCGAGTAGTATAGGTCGGTTCGGCACATTGTTAGCGAATTCTAGAACTTTAAGTTCAAAATTTGATTCAATTTGGTTTTGGGGTCGAATTCTTAGTTTCGTTGTTGTTTTTCACGTTCCGAAAATTCGAGCGAGTCCATATCATGAATACAGACATGCCAGTGCCTTTGTACGGGGTCGCGAGGGGCTCGGGTGAGTTTCGAACCCCTCGGAGTTAAATTCAAAACACCAGAAATTCCAGGTCTGGTTTCCTTCTGTGTGTTCGCGGAGGGGTTACCGCGTTCGTAAAGAAGGAATTGGGCAGGGGTGGTGAATTCCCTGTGTGTTCGCACAAAAGGCACCGTGATCGTGATAGGTTGGGCTCCTGACCCAGTGCGTTCGCACACCTCACCCGCGTTCGCATAGAGCCCGGCCATTGGGCCATCCCAGCTACTCCTTACCATGTGAATTCGCAGGGCTCCCTCCGCGTTCGCATAGAAGGCCCATGTGGGCCTGGACATTTAAAGCACTGCGAACGCACTGCCCAGACTGCGATCGCATAGAGGAAACCGCTGGGCAGTGTGTTTTTATAGCGGGGATTTAATTCATTTTCCTCATCTTCTTCTTATTCCTTGGGACGATTTTAAGGATTCAAGAGAGAAAAACGACCTAGTTATTGAAGGTAAGTAAATTCTACCCTAATATTAGTTTAATGCATGAATTACAAGTTAAATTAACTACCTAATTAGTGAAAATTAAGGATTTGGGGTAGTAACCTAGGGCTTTTAAAAATGTAGAAAATTACCCCTGCATTGCCTATGAATTCATACAAAATCATATATTAACGATCCTTAGGTTATGGATGAGTGTTTCCTTCGAGAATTTTCTGAATCCGGGCATGCGGACCCGGGGTTGGATTTTGGGATTTCTTCAAGAATGGTGAATTTGACTAAATAATAGGAGAATTCCATGCTTTGAATATAAATTGATATATTTGTATAACATTTGGCTAGTTTCGAGTCCGTGGGTGTCGAGTTCAGAGTTTCGGGCGCATTCTTGACTTGGGGAGTAGGTGCGACACGAGGTGAGTCTCTTTTTTAACCTCGTAAGAGGGAATTGTCCATGTAGGTGTTTTAAATGATATAGGTGATAATTGTGGGGGCTACGTACGTACAAAGTGGCGAGAGTCCGTAGTGGCGGCTATTATTATTATCTCCAGGTAGTTAGGTCCACATCATGCCTTGTGTTTTACTTAATATGAACTATATGCTTAATAAATTGAATGTTACATGCGGCTTATTTCCCTGAGATCATGGAATTTGAGAAAATTTTTAAGGGTTTGTTTACTGAAAAATAATTTTAAAAGGAATAGTGTGTGTGCATGTGACCGCTTCTCGATTTACATTATGCGAGCGGAGTGCGATTTCCCCCACTCTATTGGGAACGGGTCGTACGCCACGGCGGATTGGAAGATACACTTTTGGTTTGGGCCGTTCGATCCTTGGTAGTGCATAGATGTGAATACTTTATAGAAAAGTGCACTAATGGTTTGGGTCGTTCGACCCTCGGCAATGCACGGACATGACTATTTTATGACTCCGGCCAGTTGTCCTTATCCTGTATGCGCATGATTTATTTGTTACTAAATTCATGGACATATTTTTGACAGGTATTTCGGGAAGAGGAAGTAGTAATTGTCTATTTATTTCCAGTACTTCCTTGGATTTCAGTGCCTTATATATATTTGCTGCTTCACTGCCTTTACATGCCTACCATTTTCATCATATTCTGTTGATTTATACTGTTGGACCTTAGTGAGTGTCCATTCGACCTCTCATCACTACCTCTTCGAGTTTAGGCGGGATACTCACTAGGTACATATATATTTATGTACCCATGCTACGCTTCTGTACTTAATTGTACAGGTTCTGAGGTTGGTGCATCTGGTTGTCGGACCGAAGCTTGATTTTGATTATAGACGGACCTGACTTCACAGTGAGATGTTTTCTCCTAGCGATCTCCGGCATCACCATGGGGTTTATTTTGCTTATTTCCCGTCTATTTCCTTTAGACAGTGGGACTATATATTATATCTTTTGTATATTTTGTTAGTATGCCCGTAGGACTTGTGACACTAGTTCCTGGCACACACGTTATGGTTATTATGGATTGCAGGTCTGTATATATGTTGTCTCACACCTTCTCATGACCACTTTTGATTAAAATCTAGCTAGTTATCCTTGTCAATTATGTCTTAAGTTTTAAAAAATGAGTATATGTTGAAATGTTTAATCTAATGAGAAGAAACCCTTAGTAAATTGAGTGTTGGCTTGCCTGACCCTGCTGTTGGGCACCATCACGACCTAAATTAGGATTTTGGGTCGTGACAAAACCGTTCATCGATACGACATAGGAGTAGAGAGATATTTGCAGTTTCGTGAGACTGCGCAAACTGCATAGGTGACAAGTAGGTTTATCACTAAAGCTTCTTGAGAAATATATTTTGTATGTTATATGAGGTATTTTTGTATATATTATATACCAAATTTAAGGTCTTGGAATTTAGTTTCTAAATCTCTTAACCTTTCATTCATATAACATCCGGATAAAAAGATATAAGCGTCTGAAGAAGAGCCAATCATAGGGTGCCAAGATAGAACCTCTTTGACTTTAAAAAAGTGAATATATATATATATATATATATATATATATATATATATATATATGTAGGCCTTATGTCATCTCTTTCGTCACTTTTCCACATACCACGACCAGAATAAGACCCGTAAACTTATCCTCAAGCTATCCACAAGGGTTTCCAAGAATATTAACATCCCGGGCACGAAATCAAGAAGCGATAACACTAGAACGATCCCTACGACGTAAGTATCGCTATATCACCTCTCTTTTTCTTTGTAGTTTGAATTTTGGAAGGTACTTCATAGTCAATAAAACTTCTACTTTATGTATTTAATCTTTAAAAATCAATTACGGTTGATGAATTCGTTTCCTAATAGTTAGGACTCACGGGACGGTGATCGGAAGCCATGAGTTCGAGTTATTCGACTTGTAGATGACTGTTTTGTGGGTTGTTTCGTGTTGCTTTCGTGCTGTCTATTTTTCTAATGTTTTATGGATTTTGGGAGGATAAAAGGTATTTAGAAACACCACATAATGACGTAATGGTGTTCCCGTCATTCGTCGTTACATTTTTAGGTTGTTTGACACTACTTTTGTTGTCATTTTATGTATGAAGTGATTAGGGTGTGTAAGCTTTTTTGTGATATATTGTGATGGAGATAAGGTTTTAAAATTATGCATACATGTTTTTATTGTTTTTTTCTTGGTCTTGTCTATATATGGTATTGGAGGAGGTCCTTGTTACAGGGGAGATGCTTCCCAAATTTTCATAAACGAGCTACTACTTTAAGTTGCGCAGTTAGCCTTTACTCAACACTGATTTTGAACCTCTTTATGCTATGGTAGATTGATTTGAGTTGTTTGAAGAATTTCTTGGAAAGTATTAAGGACTAAATGGACTTAAGGTGTGTTAAGGCACTTCCTTCTTTCTTTTGGCATGATCTAAATTGAAACGAACGTACACGATACGTTATTTCATAACGAATCTACTCCTAGCAACTAAGGTTGTCCATATTGTTCCTTTTTTTATAAAGTTATCATAATAAAGTATGTATGATACTTGAATCCTAGTGAATTTCATATTTATTTTATGATGTCCATAATGTTAATCGAAGGTGAAATGACCTTATTTCACTCCAAAAGGTTTAAAACGTGATTCCATGAGTCCAGCATGCATTATATATGTATCTACTTTACTCTGCCGAGCCGCGCTACAGTCGGCCGCGTACGGCACCTATTGTGCAACCACTGATCAATTGGGTTTACCGAGCTCCACATGGCCGGGTACGATTCTACCGAGCCTTAGGATGGTCGGGTACATTTTTACCGAGTCCTCTTTGAGGCCGGGTACAATATGATGATGATGATGCCCGTAGAGGCGTATGTTTTTAAAAGCTTATGTATATATATGTATCACGCATTTCATGTCACCTCTCAAAGGCACTCAGATGCTACAGGTTGTATCCCATATATCTCTCTTTACAATATTGTTCTTATATATGTTTTTCTGCCGTACATACTCAGTACTTTATTCGTACTGACGTCCCTTTTACATAGGGACGCTGCATTTCATGACTGCAGGTGCCAATAGACAGGTTGAAAGTCCTCCTAGTAGGCTATCAGCTCAACGGAAAGTGTTGGTGCACTCCAGTTTCTCCGGAGTTGCCTATTTGGTTAATATGATTTGGACATGTATTGATTGGTATAGCGGGGCCCTGTCCCAACCTTTATGATGTTTATGTACTCTTAGAGGCTTGTAGACAGATTTCAGGAATATGGAAACTTGTATGGCATTGTCGGCCTATGTTTTGAGTTTACAGATGATCATGTCAGCCTTATAGGCCCGTATGTCCCGTGTATAAGTTTCTATATCATGTTAGGTCATCCTACATCTACCATTCCCTTGTGTTTTATTTCATTTATGTCATGATGGCCCTTTTGTATCATTTACCCATGATAGTACGATAAGAAAGATATGTTTCGTTGATACTCGATTGAGTAAAGTACGCGGTGCCCATCGAAGCCCTCCAGTTTGGGTCGTGACAGAAGTGGTATCTGAGCAGTTCTGTCCTAGAGAGTCTACAAGTTGTGTCTAGTAAAGTCTTGTTTATGGGTGTGTTGTGCAATACACTTATAAGCAGAAGGCTACAGGGCATTTAGGACTGTCACTATTTCTTCTTACTCTAGATAGTATGGTAGTGCTCGTTGTAAGAAATCAAACTCCTAAATTATATTATTCATAATAAAGTGATGCCTACATCTAGAAAGGCAGTTGGTAAGATATTGAATGTGGTTGTGGAAGAGTTGAGTCAGATGAACTCAATTTTGCAGCATGCTTATGATGAGTAAATGTGAGGTCTTCAGCAGATCATGTGTATACTAAGATGTGCAAGTTTCTTGATAAGGATCTCTAAGGCAAGAATATCTATCCATGCATATGGTAAAAAGAAATAAGAGGATTAGAAGGTAGATACAAGTTTTAGCAAGTAAAATAAGCAAGATGAAGAAGGGTACAAGGTACCTAGTTAATAAAGATTATCAGTAATTATAATTCAGGCAGAGAAATATAAGTATTTTGAGTTACTTTCAACAGTAACATAGATATATACAATTGACCATACTCATCTCAATTATGCCCTATGGGAGCTAACAGATATAATTTGAGAGAAGGATAGGATATCAGGATCTAGCTGAGGTTAGAGTAACCCAAAATTCTGGATGGATTGTTATAATTATCTAATATTTTTTAAGGGTAGTGTAGGACATGGTAATAGTTCTCATTGGGAGATCCAGATGGTGCACTCTAGAATAATACAATCGGATATGAATACTAGAATGTTCAGAAAGTTCAGAACATAGGCACTGGAATCCTAGAAGGGATGAATATTTACCTTAGGATGACTCCTACCCCTAGTAAAGAGAGAATATTAGTTGACCCAAGAGCCAATGAGATGGTTCAAGGGGATCTAAAAGCAAAAGTTTATTTTGTTGAAGTTTTTAGAATACGGTAATAGACACAGATATTAGCATGAGAATGACAAGAGAGTAAATGAAGCATTATGAGTAAGATGTGATAAATGAGTGATAATTGTAAATCAAAATATGACAGAATGACAGAGTCTATAGTCAAGTGAAATAAAAGATAAGAGGAGACATGCCTTGAGACAATACAAGAGTATAATCCATAAAGCCATCCCCTCATTTTGAGAAATGAGTTGGTGACTCAAACGTGATTACAAGAAGGAAGAGTTAGACCCTCAGAGTAATAGAAATTAGTATGGGCTAGTGAAAAAGATAAACTAAACATGAATTAGGTACCAAAGGATTTGATAATAGTCGGCATCGTGAGAATTTCACAGATCACGTTCCAGCGATAATAGAACGGACAAAAAATGAATAACCTTTAAAGGTTATTCAGGAAGACACTTCCCTAAAGCAAGCAGTATGACTAGAGTTAAGCTTAAGGGACTAAGTTTGCCAGTTACACCACGTGTCTCTTCGTGCGTAAGGTATACAGTTATCTTTGATACAGAAGGGTTACCACAAGGCGACTAAGATGTCAGCGAAGATGCGAAAAAATGCCAAAGATGAAGAGGTAAATGTCAAATGGTAAAGGAAGAATGTGGTAAAAAGGTGAAAGGAATGAGATTGCATTTATTCAGATCCTACAGATATAATATGACTCCAGAACATTATGCAAGCATGACGCCGGGGGGAATCAATAAGGGTTTCGCACTCGATGATATTGATAAATAAGTGGGAATGAACACTTGATACATAAGGATCCCGTATGAGAGGTAAGTTAAGACAAAGGACCAAACCCAAGAGGGGCTATGCATAATATAAATATGAGAATGGACCAATGACTAGTCTGTAGTTGATTCAGGAAGAGCCTAGTTATATCTAGACAAGAGGTCATAGATAAATCAACATATCGTGCAAGATAAACATAGTAAAACCCAACATAGGTAATTCAGTCTCGCAGTTATGATTCCATCGTGATCCTTGAGTAATATTCAGATAGGATTTTGGGTAGTTAAAGGTACCGTATAAGTGTTACGAAAATAAAAGAAAGAGCCACTAGGGAGATAGTCAACTTTCACTTCAGAATCAACCCTACGAGCACAAGGGCGCGGATATAAGTAACTAAGGATAATAATAGGCGAGTAAGAACATCAAAAATTCCATCAGGTATACAATGTAATAACCTCGCAGCTTTACAAGAGTCAGAAGTTCTTCCCTAAGTAATACAACGAAAGCGTGCTGAGGAAATACGGAAGAATGTTTCCACCTAAGCATAGTGACCTAAAGAGAAAATGATCTTGTAACAACAGTCTCACTACAACATTATATGCACTCCATAAGAAAGTGGAACATATCGTGGCTAATGAACGAGAAGAAGAAAAAAATCAAAAGTTGATAATTGAGATCATATGAGTTACAGGGAACTCGAATATTCGTGGGCACTAATATAAGCCAAGTATCCATGTAGCAAGTGGCAGAACGACCAGGAAAAGTAATTGCTTACATTTAAAGACTATTGAGAAGGCATGAAAGAAAATCTATGGTGCTAGCATGTTAAAAGGAAGGTTGCGAGTAGTAGAATAGATATCCTTAGGTCGCAAGCTAAAGTATGGTAGAGCAAAGGTTTTAGCTAGACAGGAGTAAGGATAAGAAAAGGTGAGTGAGAAGGTGATGAGAATAGGTAAGTCCTCGGGATTAAACCAATCACAACAAGATAGCTGATGGTTTCTATAAAGTTATAAAAAGCTCAGTATAGCATGAGTGAACTCAAAGGAGTTTAAAACTAGGAGCATTTAGAAGAAATGGAATGCTACCCTGGTAGTAAAGTAAAGGTGTAAATTGGAGGAGAGAAATCTTGATAGAATTTGAAAAAGCAAATGACAAGTCGAAGGCAATAAAATATGAAAAATGTAACTCGTGACTTCTCAAATCCCCGAATACATGAATTAATCTCTGGTTCGTTCCGCCATCGCGACCAGTGAATCATTAATATTCCTTTTTCAATAGAATCTTTTGCATTCACAAGTTCCGCTGTTCCCATCACTTCTTACTTAATGGTTAGGTCCGAATTCTACAATGGAGAAGGAGCAATTTGAAGTACTACAAACTGGTTTCCTCCCATATACCTCCGCTGATGCGTATTTCCTACCATTGAAGAAACTAGACAAAACTGTTAATCCCATCCACGTCGTAAACGGATGCACTACCTGATCCATTTCAAATCCAGTCAGAGGTCTTTGAGCCTTATTACGGACTAAAGTCCTAAAGAAAAGTTACCCCAATCCCTCCCCAGCCCAGGTCAAAGGTCTTTCCGCCCTTTTTTTTTCTGGGACAGAGTCAAGTTCTGTGATAAATTATAAGAGGATGACGTTTGCCTTTGATTGAGTAATGATTTTGAGAACAGTGATTTCATGAACTGCACGGGATTAGAATACCCCCATAAGATTAATCACGTTATGATCTATGAAATACGGTTATTGAAGTATAGTATCATCCCTAGATGGATCAAGAAAATCACTTCAAATGTTCTCTGATGCGACGTGAGCCCTGGTAAAAATGTATTACATGATTGGTTTCAAGTTACCAGTAGTAGATTATGGATCAACATTAAGGTGAATCAACAATGGAGGGATAAAAGTTTCAAAGTATGAGATGAGATTAGGCTTTCATTCTTAAGATGAACAGTAATGAGGAAGCATGAAAGGACTTAGATTTATACATATAGGATAAGCAGTGACAGCGTAACCTATAGTTGGGTTGCAAATCACGGTAATAATAAACTGAAGTAAGTGGCATGGTATAGTATGACCCACCTAGAAAGCCATAAGGATAGATAAATGAGTTATGAAACAAGATATATCAATAGTCGTAAGTTTGACAAAGTACCGAGTGAAAAACGCCAATACACCTAAATATGCCCATAGGGATAGCTTGTCGAGTTCTGTATATGTTCCTAAAGAGAGGCCTAGAGATTGGCTAAAAGCTGGAGGAAAAAGGAGAAAAGAGTCGCTTAGGCGCACATACAAGGTAAGAATTTTACAGGCAGTATGAAATAACGTAGAAACAGTTACGAGATTGAAAGAATTTCGATCACAAGTCGTGGTGTGAGAAAGAGGCCTAAAGGGGGGAATGCCCTAACCTTTGGATTTATTCAACGAACAGCTCCCTATATGGAAAACACAATATTAAAGTATTCATAAAATCTATTGTTTAAGACACAAATAAGTTCATCAGTCAACGTTCGAGGACGAATGTTCCAAGGGGGGGAATGATGTTACACCCCATATTTTCGTATGTGAGAGTACATCTTAAGTCAATTGATTTAAGCTCAGAAATGAGATCGTCTTTGAAACTACATAAAGTAAGTCAATCACTTTAAGTTGGAGGCTACAAATATTTAATATCATGTACTTCAAGTACCAAGAGGGTTGGAAGGTTTAGAAGCTAAACCAATTGAAGAAAATAAGTTTCGTCTAAAGTCGGCAAGTTGGGAATGTTATAACATGTACTTTTGGGGTGAGACTAGGGTGATAAAATGATAATGAGGTTATTTTATGAGTTATTTTTGTCTTATGATAGTCATGTGTTATGTTTTGAAGTCAAGTGAGTTGTGGAACAAAAGTTGGCAAAGATCATCATAAGTTACATTCATAAATATGCTGAAATTTAGGTCAAATGTAGTTGAGCTTATCACCCAATATCCTTGGAATTATGGGATTATATACCTAACAAATTTAATATCTATTATTATATTTTCTAATTCATTAAACCGTTCATCGATACAACATAGGAGTAGAGAGATATTTGCAGTTTCGCGAGACTGCGCAAACTGCATAGGTGACAAGTAGCTTTGTCACTAAAGCTTCTTGAGCAATACATTTCGTGTGTTATATGAGGTCTTTTTGGGACATATTATATACCAAATTTAAGTTCTTTTAATTTAGTTTCTAACTCTCTTAACCGTTTTTTCATATAACATCCATATAAAAAGATATAAGCGTATGAAGAAGAGCCAATCATAGGGTGTCAAGCTAGCACTTCTTTGACTTTTCAAAAATGGATATATATAGGCCTTATGTCGTCTCTTTCTTCACTTTTCCACATACCACGACCATAATAATACCCCTAAACTTATCCTCAATCTCTCCACAAGGGTTTCCAAGAATATTAACATCCCGGGTATGAAATCAAGAGTGATAACACTAGAACGATCCCTACGACGTAAGTATCGCTATATCGCCTCTCTTTTTCTTTGTAGTTTGAATTTTGGAAGGTAATTCATAGTTAAGAAAATGTCTACTTTCTGTATTTAATATTTAAATATCAATTAAGGTTGATAAATTTGTTTCCTAATAGTTAGGACTCAACGGACGGTGATCGGAAACCGTGAGTTCGAGTTATTCAACTTGTAGAGGACTGTTTTGTGGGTTGTTTCATGTTGTTTTTGGGATGTCTATTTTTCTGATGTTTTATGGAGTTTTTGAGGATAAAAGGTGTGTATAAACACCATATAATGACGTAATGGTGTGTTGGTCATTCATTGTTACATTTTTAGGTTGTTTGACACTACTTTCGTTGTCGTTTTATGTATGAAGTGATTAGGGTGTGTGGGCTATTTTTTGTGATAGAGATAAGGTGGTAAAATGATGCATACATGTTGTTATTATTTTCTTATTGGTCTTTTTGATATATGGTATTGTAGGAGGGCCTTGTTACAGGGGAGATGCTGCCCAAATTTTCGTAAATGTGCTACTAGTTTAAGTTGCGCATTTAGCCTTTACTCAACACTGATCTTGAATCTCCTTATGCTATGGTAGATTGAGTTGAGTTATTTGAAGAATTTATTGGAAGATATTAAGGACTAAATGGATTTAAGGTATGTTAAGGCACTTTATTCTTTCTTTTGGCATGATCCTAAGTGAAATGAACGTACACGATATGCTATTTCATAATGAATCTACTCCTAGCAACTAAAGTTGTATGTTATTCTTTTCTTATAAATTTTNTATATATATATATATATATATATATATATATATATATATATATATATATATATATATATATATATATATATATATATATCTACTTTACTCTACCGAGCCGCGCTACAGTCGGCCGGGTACGGCACCCATTGTGCAACCACTGATCAATTTGGTTTATCGAGCTTCACGTGGCCGGGTATGATTCTACGGAGCCTTATGATGGCCGGGTACATTTTTACCGAGTCCTCTTAGAGGTCGGGTACAATATGATGATGATAATGCCCACAAAGGCGTATGTTTTTAAAAGATTATGTATATATATGTATCACGCGTTTCATGTCACTATCTCTCAGAGGCATAGATGCTACAGGTCGTATCTCATATATCTCTCTTTACATTATTGTTCTTATTTATGCTTTTCTGCCTTACATACTTTGTACTTTATTCGTACTGACGTCCCTTTTGCCTGGGACACTATGTTTCATGCCTGCAGGTCCCGATAGACAGGTTGACAGTCCTCCTAGTAGGCTATCAGCTCAGCGGAAAGTGTTGGTGCACTCCAGTTTCTCCGGAGTTGTCTATTTGGTCAATATGATTTGGACATGTATTGATTGGTATGGCGGGGCCCTGTCCCGAACGTTATGATGTTTATGTACTCTTAGAGGCTTGTAGACAGATGTCAAGTATATGAATACTTGTATGGCCTTGTCAGCCTATGTTTTGAGTTTACAAATGATCATGTCAGCCTTATAGGCCCGTATGTCACATGTATAAGTTTTTATATCATGTTAGGTCGTACTATGTCTAGCCTTCCCTTATGTTTTATTTCGGTTATGTCATGATGACCCTTTTGGCACATCTAATCATGATAGTACGATAAGAAAGATATATTACGTTGGTACTCGGTTGAGTAAAGTACTGGGTTCCCGTCACAGCCCTCCGGTTTGGGTCGTGACACTGTCCTCCAACTAGAGCCACTAGCGACTCCTCAATTGCTGCTCTCAGAGGTTCTCTAGCTGTGGCACGTGCCCTTCCTCGGCCTCTACCTCGGCCCCGATCTATCACGGATCTAGCAGAGGGCGCGGGTGTCTATCCAGCTGACTCGGTAGCGCGTGTCCTCACCATCTGTGAGAGAATAGAGATACAAAGGCTCAAACTTCGAAATCAATAAATTTCGCACGATACGAATGAAAGAAGTAAAATTTTCGTAATATAGCCTCTCGAAGATAAGTACAGATGTCTCCTTACCGATCCGCAAGGCTCTACTAAACTCGTTTGTGACTCGTAGAACCTATGAACCTAGAGCTCTGATACCAACTTGTCACAACCCAAAATTCCACCACAGGCGTTGTGATGGAACTTAGTCTCTAAGACTAGGTAAGCCGACTATAATAACAATTCAAGCCCTTTTTTTAATCTAATACAAGTGTCAAAACCAACAGCTGAAATATTCAAACAACCTCCCAAGGCTGGTAATACTGAGTCACGAACTCTAACTGAATACATGAAATGATCCAAAGGATCGAATACTCAATACTGTTTGAATAATAATTAACAGTACAATAAAATAGAAAGACTCCAGGGGACTGCGACGACCAAGCCGCCCTACCTTGAATCCTTGCTATCAGCACACTAACTCTGTTCGAGTCCAATATCTCCAGTACCTGAATCTGCACAAAAATATGCAGAAGTAGTATGAGTACACCACAGTTAGTACCCATTAAGTATCAAGATCGGTGGAGTAATGACGAGGTATAGTCAAGACATTCACTAATCAAATAATTTGTGCAATATAGCATACAAAATAATAGGAAACAAATAGCAATGATAGCGGCAATAATCAACCAGTGATATAAATAGCAGGGAAACAAGCCACCATAAATATTGCTCAACAACTAATGTATACAAGTACAACCAATTAATCAAGTTCTTCAAATATAAATCCTTCACCTTTAAGCTTTTCAAATAATAATCTTTAGAATATAATCCTTTCTAATAAATATATTTCGAATATACTTCCTTCAAATAAATATCTTTCAAATATAATTCTTTCAAATAATATTTTGAATATAATTCTTCCAAATAAAAGTCGCCCTGTGACACCCCATTTCATAATCAAGAATACGGGTCTCATGCCACTTTCATATTTTCATGGCACCTCGTGCCAATATCTCTATCACAACCGCACGGACAACTCACGTGCCAATACCATCATCATTTACTCATGTCACCTCGTGCCCACATTTCATATCATAACTGCACGGACAATTCACGTGTCAATATTATTTTCATTATATAACCACGGCACCTCGTGCCCATATTTCATATCATAACTGCACTGACAACTCACGTGCAGATAATAAAATTATAATATTTCTCCCTGGCACCTCGTGCCCATATCATAATCCGCCTGACAATACCCACAGGTTCATAATTTCAACATATATCTGACTGTTATCACATTTGCCGAATCAACAAAAACAAGTTGCACAAGATATAAAGGAAATCACAAGTAAATCATAACATGTCAGAAAATCACCAATACAATATCCGCACCTCATTACATATCATCCCTGACAAAGACACCCTTATTGCTCCTATAATAGTCACTCTTATCACTCTTATATTATCCTTCCTTATCGCTTCATTTAATAGCCACCCTTATCGCTCCGTCCAGACAATATCCCAACACACATAACCTTAGTGAAATTCCACCCTTATATCCACATAATATCAATAGTGGAATGCCTCCTTATATGTCGCATAACAGTAACCCAATCAACAATTTACACAGAAAACTATCACGACAATACCACATAATCACTTCGTGTCACAATTTTCCCATAGACCACAACCAATTCCAAAGATACAATTAAATCAATTAATTTCACAGAAAAATAGCCCAAGTGTTGACCCAAGTCACTACATAGTTTTGAAGATTGACAAATGTCTGACCAGTTGAACCAGGTCCATCAGAGCACACATACTTGACCTGGCGCGTTGGCACATGAACCGTATATGCATAGGATATGAATGCGATTGTGAAGTATCAATGAACAAAGAGAGTGTCTCCTAATGCGAAAAGGTTTCAAATTGAAAAGAGAATAGAAATTGAATTCAGCAAGGACAGTAATGAAGGAAGGAATTTTAGTTTAATACGAACTCTTTCTCCTAGGAAGAGTTGTACCAGAACTGAATGACAAACTCAACAACTGACTCTATAAATAATTGAAGTATTCTTGCTTGAATTACCAATGCACAAGTGCAGAAGTGAATCAAGATCTGAAAGAAAAATTACCAGAGATTTTGCAAGCAGAATTATTGTGCGATACAAAGGCTACAGACCAGCTAGAAGAACCAGTTCCATCTGTTTGTCATTGAGTCTAGTTGGTTGTAGTAGGTGATTTAATATTGTATCTTTTCATATTTCATAGAAGCAATTATAATAGGTACACATTGTTCAAGTTAGAGTTAACTTGAAGCTTGTAGAAATTATCTAGAGGCTAGTTACTATGAAGGGATTAGAGTTAGTCCTAGGATTACAAAAGAGTTTATTTTGTAAGTCCGTTTGGATCAGAGTTTTAGTGAAGAGTTTGAGCAAATCCTACTGAGGAGTAGGTTGTGGTTTTTTTCACCTTTTGAGCCAGGTGTTTTCCACGTAAAAATCTCTGTGTTTTTACTTTACTGCTTTTATTATTCTGCAAGAGTAGAAGTTGGAATACCAAGAAGAACCAGGTTCTTCTAGAGAGATAGCACTCAAAAAATTGGATACCACACAAATTAACATGTCTTCTTGTATGATATTGACGTCTAAAACATCAATTGGTATCATAGTAGGTTATTCTTGAAAGGCTAACACCTTGGAGAAGATCAAGATGAGTGCACCACCTGGAAAATGGGAGGGTCAATCAACTGCAAGGCCACCACTCTTCAATGGCCAGTATTACTCTTGGTGGAAGAACAGGATGAAGGATCACCTGATTGGAGAAGACTATGAACTCTGGGACATATTCACTAATGTTCCTCTAGCCACCATGAAGAATATTGATGAAGGTGTAGAAGTACCAAAGACTAGAGATGACTGTACTGCTGAGGATCTGAAGAAATGGGAGAAGAATGCAAAGGCCAAAAAGTGGCTAGTGTGTGGACTAGGTCCAGACGAGTACAGCAGAATCCAAAGTTGCACCACTGCCAAAGAGATCTGGGATACCTTGCAAGTAGCACATGAAGGAACACCTCAGGTAAAAAGGCCAAGAGGTACTCTACTATACTCTCAATATGAAAACTTCACTATGAAAGAAGGAGAGACTATCCAAGAGATGTACACAAGGTTCACAACCTTGACTAATGAACTGAAATCTCTTGGAAGAGTCATTCTTGAAGAGGACAGAGTTGAGAAGGTCCTGACAAGGGTCTTGCCTATTTCCTGGGAAAGCAAAATCACTGCTATCCAGGAAACCAAAAATATGGCAACCTTGAGATTGGATGAGCTGATTAGAAACCTCACTGCCTATGAACTCAGAAGGCAGCCAATGAAGATGGATGGTCTAAAGAAGGAGAGGAGTCTAGCACTAAGAATCACTGAGGGAGCAGATCTGGAGGAAGATGAGATGGCCATGATAACCAAAGAATTCAGAAACTTTCTCATGAGGAAGAAGGGCATCTCTAGAGGAGGAAACTACAACAAAGCAAAAGCTCCAGAAAGGCCAACCAATGAAGGAATGCTACAAATGTGGTAAGACTGACCATCTCATCAAAAACTGTCTTCAGTGGGAAGTAGAATGGAAAAAGGAGAGATATGAAAGAAGGAACAAGAATAAGGAACTGGTCCAACCCAAGAAAACCACAACAAAGGCTATGGTTGCTGCTTGGGGGAAGTTCAGATGAGGAATCAGAAGATAGGGAGACTGAAGATCAGGCGCTCATGAAAATTGGAGAATCTAATGAGGAATCACATGAAGAACCAGAGGTAAGTATCTCCCATCTTAAAAACAAAATAAAGTTCCTATCTAAGGAAAAACTCTCTGAGTTGCTACTTGATTTCATAGATGATTCTAAGGAAACAACCAAAGAGAAGGATCAACTATCTAAAGAATGTGCAATGCTAAAAGCAAAGTGCATGAACCTGGAAATCAGAGTTAGTGAATCTGAAAAGAAAAATATTGTCTTGTTGAACTAGGTTCATCCACTTGAGACTAGGATTCTAGAACTGAAATCTGAGGACTTAAAACTGAGATTAGGATCCAGTAAAAAGGTTGTTGATCACTCTCATGTCATGTTAGAGGAAAATTTGGGAAAACTAAAAGATAAAATGTATGTCAAGGATGAACAGATTAGATTTCTTAAGGAGGATCTAAGCAAGGTCAAGCATGAACTGGATAGAACTAGCAAATGGAACAGGTCCTCTGATGCTTTGACATGGCTACAGGAACATCATAGTAGCAATAGAAGAGGACTTGGCTTTGGGAATCCGCTACCTAAGTGAGATCCTAAAATCAAGTACCTCACTCTTCCTGAGAACAAGATTTGTACTCACTACGGTAAGACTGGTCACTTTAAAAGTGAATGTAATGCAAAAGAAAAGGCCAGTCAAAAGAACAAAAGTTTTGTTCGAGGGAAGAATTGGCTACCAAGTTGGGCTAAAAAGAATTTAATTCATCATTTTGCTTATATAAAGGGACCCAAACTAGATTGGGTTCCTAAGACTAACCCCTGATTTTCTTTTGTAGATTCAAGTGAAAGGTAATATGGTACATGGATAGTGGCTGCTCAAAACACATGACTGGAAATAAGGACTAGTTCTTTTAACTTGAGGACCTCAAAGGAGGAAATGTCTCCTTTGGAAATGGAAAGAAAGGTGAAAACACTGGGGTTGGTAATGAACAAGATGATGAAGAAATTGGGCTGGTCAGAAACTCAGTCCAAACTAAAGCAACACTGGAGGAAGGAACAGGTGATGGAACAGGCTCATCCATCCCGGGCAACATGAAAGGGGGAATAGAACAAAATAATTCCCAAACTTCGCTAGAACCTTTACCTGAACCTGTTCCACAGTAAAAAAGCAATGAAGGAACATCAAGGAGTAACTAGTTGGTTGTGAAACCATACAGATATCTCTACAAAAGCACTGAGTAGAGAGCATTTTTAAAGGAACAAGTTACTATTAGGGATGATTAAGATCACTTAATTGAACCAGTTCAAAATGTAAATACATTAAAAAAAATGAAAAACAAAGAAAAAATTTGGCTAGAAAAGTCTGAAATGGGTGTAAATAATCAGACTAACAATTGCTCAGTCTCATACTGTAAAAAGTATACTCTTATTCCATGTTTTTATATGACTCACTGATCACAAATGAAATTTTTTCTATCTTTGCAAATTGAGGCTTGATCAAGAGGATTCTGAAATGATGAACCGGTTCATCGTGTTGGTTCATCTGAAAGACGAGGTATGTGTTCTACACTCTACACACTTTGAAATACTAATGATTAAATCATGATCAGAACTCTGCCCAAACTCAAAATCTTTTCAAAGCCTATCCATTTGACTTTGAACCAGTTCTGTTTCAATAAGAATCCTCACCAAATTAAAATACCTATATTCTAGGGAATCCTTAACCATCAATTCAAAACTAAAAGTTCATTCAAGACATCCCCTCCCTTACAAAACCATTCCCAAATTTTCGATGACTCAGGTAACATCTGTCCCAAACCTTTCTTCTGAGATCATCTCTGATGTTGCTGAAAAACTTAAAAATAAGGTTCATACCGGTTGGGTCTGTAATAGATGTGGAGTTTCTGGAAACAATAAGAATAGGTAGTAAAAATTAAATTAAAAAAAATGAGAGTGAGGGAGTACGGAGTAATGAGAAAGGGAAAAGGAAAAGAAGTGGTTGAGTCTTCACCCACCTCTGAATCTTTTAGAATGGCTATTTGTGGAGCTGATCCAGAAAAGGAGGAAGAAAGTAGCAAGAACGCAGGGGGAAGTGAATCGGGAGAAACCGCTAAAGGGTTAGTAAATTTAGGAAAGCACACAGATGAACCTGGTTCATCTAATGAGGAAACCCTTGCGGATCTGCTGAAAATGTTAGGTGATAATTACAATCCAAAGAAAAAAAGAACTCCTAAAGCTCAAACGTCTGGAACAGCAAGAGAAAGTAAGAAAAGAAAAACTACTCCTTCTGAGACTTCTAATATTTCTCTTCCAAGAGGAAGAACTACAAGGAGCAAGGTAAAGCAAAGTGAGGACGAGTTGAAGAGAGCTTTAGAGGAGAGTAAGAAGAAAAGAGTGGGAAAAGGGAAAGAAAAGGTTGTTGAGCCTATTGAGGCTGTTGAAATGGATGAGATGGACCTGGTCCATCAAAGTGAAAAAGTGGCAGAGGTAGAGGTTCAGACCCCTAAGCCCAAGAAAGCCCAGACTTCCTCAAAGAAGTCTTCATATGTTTCTAAGCCTGTTGAACCATCCATCTTGGCTAAATGAACCAGGTCTGCAGTTTTTCCAAGCCTTAATTTCATAGCCTGCCTAGAACTTTCAGTGACCCAGATTCAGAATTTTTTTGTTTGTTGATCATGTTTTAATTGTTTTTGTTTCATTTTGTGGATTGTGGCAGAATCGTATTCTCTCTATCAATGAAATCTGATGCTTTTTGCTCTGATTCAGTATCTCTAATTTTTGATAGTTTGAATTCTTAGTTGATTATTGATGATTAATCCATGATTTCATATGCAGTTTCCCAAGTGGCCATGAGTAAGTGTTAAAAATCTGGGATTCACACAATTTTTTTCCAACTTTTCGATGATGCCAAAAGGGGGAAGATAGGTTGTGCTCTGAACATGTGATATGTATAACCTAATGAACCTTGTTCTTTGTGATAAATGCTTAATACTCTAATATGTGTCACTGTTGGACTAAGATGTATACAGGGAGAAGCACAGAGTTTGTCATCATCAAAAAGGGGGAATTTATTGACCCAAGTCACTGCATAGTTTTGAAGATTAACAAATGTCTGACCAGTTGAACCAGGTCCATCAGAGCACACATACTTGACCTGACGCGTTGGCACATGAACCGTATATGCATAGGAGATAAACGCGATTGTGAAGTATCAATGAAAAAAGAGATTATCTCCGAATGCGAAAAGGTTGCAAATTGATAAGAGAATAGAAATTGAATTCAGCAAGGACAGTAATGAAGGAAGGAAGTTTAATACGAACTCTTTCTCCCAGGAAGAGTTGTACCAGAAGTGAACGAAAAACTCAACAACTGGCTCTATAAATAATTGAAGTATTCTTGCTTGAATTACCAATGCACAAGTGCATAAGTGAATCAAGATCTGAAAGAAAAATTCTCAGAGANTGTAGTAGGCGATTTAATATTGTATCT
Source organism: Nicotiana paniculata (assembly GCA_005239505.1). Taxonomy (NCBI): domain Eukaryota; kingdom Viridiplantae; phylum Streptophyta; class Magnoliopsida; order Solanales; family Solanaceae; genus Nicotiana; species Nicotiana paniculata. Next base: position 1,742 of record ML329958.1, on the reverse strand, counting down.
TTTCAGCTTTCATAGAAGCAATTGTAATAGGTACACATTGTTCAAGTTAGAGTTAACTTGAAGCTTGTAGAAATTAGCTAGAGGCTAGTTACTACGAAGGGATTAGAGTTAGTCCTAGGATTACAAAAAGAGTTTATTTTATAAGTCTGTTTGGCTCAGAGTTTTAGTGAAGAGTTTGAGCAAATCCTACTGAGGAGTAGGTCGTGGTTTTTTTCACCTTTTGAGCTAGGTGTTTTTCACGTAAAAATCTCTGTGTTTTTACTCTACTACTTTTATTATTTTGCAACAGTAGAAGTTGGAACACCAAGAAGAACCAGGTTCTTCTAGAGAGACAACACTCGAAAAATTGGATACCACACAAATTAACCTGTCTTTTTTGTGTGGTATTGACGTCTAAAACATCACCAAGGCTCAACACACTGCAAATAAAACCTCAAAAATGACAATAAAGAAGGAAAAATAACTCAGCATAGGACAACACATTCCTTAATCCAAATTTTCGATAAATAAGTAATACCTCTATTTAGACTTACTTAATTAATTATTTACATATGGAAAACTCCATAATATAATTATTTCCAAGAAACATCAAATCACAAACACAGGAAATTTACATAAAACTCAAGTAACAGTCACACCAATTTAGCATATAAAAACAATATTGGCAAACAAGGAATGAGGCGTGACAAATAAGGGATTTAATAAGTTCCAACAATTTTCCAATTTAATACATAAGGGTATCTACGAATTTTAACCGATATAATTTGCAGATATAAACCAAGTACGTACTCGTCACCTTGTGTACGTGGTTTTGTTCACATAAATTTCACATAAGACTCAATGCTTAAGGGGTAGTTTCCCCCACACAAGGTTAGGCAAGATACTTACTTGCGAATCTAATCCGATACTTTAAATGGTCTTCGCGAGTGAAACCACCTCTGGACGGCTCAAATCTGAAATTGGCCCCTCAATAATACTACGATGGTCCACCACACTAATCAAATTTCAATCTACAACAATGCAACACAATTGCACCAATATTAGCAATATTTCTATACTTTAAGTCATTTAGACATTTTATCAAACACCTAGTAGATATAAATCTCTAAATCTCATAACGATAGAATTAGTTCATCCGACTACCATCATTTTCCAACAACTTATCACACCTTCATTCTTAAACAATTTATAACTTCCAACATCACATGTATGACCATCCATTCACACCTAACCAACAAAATTTCATCAAATAATCACCTTTCAATCTTTACAATAATTATGTATTTAAAGTGGTAACTTATGGCTTCCAATCACCATACCAAGAGTTTCAATACTTAATTCATACCCATATTACCATAATAAATCCGTACATATAAGTCTAAGGGTGTAGGATTACCTTTTGGAAGAAATATTGCAAAATCCTCCTTTGAGTTCTTGAAGAAATTTCTTGAAGATCTAAATATTTTATGTGTAGATTTCATCAATACTAGTGTAGAAATAATGGAATTTCACACCAAGATAATGGGAATTGCTTAGCTTGAAGAAGAGAGGAGTTGGTGGTCTTGAGAGAGTAGATAAGAGCTCCAAAGTCCGTCAAAATGAAGTGGGGAACCCCGAAAATAGGGTCGGGTTTAAAAAAAAAATAGGACTTGCACAACCGCGGCGCATGGGGCGGCGCGGTAGTGTAAAATTCTGCCAGCTTTTGGTAATTTGGTCATAACTTCTTGTAGGAGTGTCCAAAT
>ML329951.1:0-86205 GCA_005239505.1 Nicotiana paniculata | reverse complement strand
TATTTTGATTTACACTTATATAAATTTTGAAATACTAATTCAATGTAATTTTTCTTATAAGATTGCTTCGCAACTGACGTGGAGGAATTCATACGCAGTCCGCCACCTAATGAGTCGGGCGAGGCAATCCAACTTTCAAACGAGGATGCAGAAAGAATATGGATGGAGGCTGCTGGCGGTGCAAAATGGGGGATGGTATACGGGCTTCCTACTAAGAAGTTCCATCGCTATCATTGTGGAATGCAAGGAATAGGGACTTCCTCGCAAGGCGAGCAACTTCGGGGGAGAGCCTCTCCGCTATGCGGTAGACTGTGACAAAGATCACATCCGAGCTAGAAGCTGTCAGGAAAGAGAAAAGCTTAGAGATGCTCAGTACGTTGGCATACAAGCTCAGTACCATGGCATGCAAGCTCAGCTCAAAGCTCTCCTAGCTTCTGGAGCTTTTCCGATTCCCCGGTCTCGTGAGTCATCGCCAGAGGCTCAACTTGAACGTGAGAGTTCCTTCCGTCCTCCCGTGCTAGTTCCTCCCGTCCTCCCTGTGATTGTTATTCTCGTCCTCCACAAAATGACCCTTCTCATTACCGTCTTGATAATGAAGATTCATCAGACGGTGATGATAATGACGTTGAATGAAAAAGTCCTTGAGTACTTTTATATACTTTGAACTAGACAATAGAACGGTTTTTGAATGGGCTTGTAATAAGTGTTAACTTAGTTTTATTAGTTTAATGTGTTAGTTCTATTGAACTTTATACTTTGTTGGTTTTTATGTTGGTTTTAGTGTTGTTGTTGTGTTATTATTGTTGTTCATGTGTTGTTGTTGGTTTAATTGTTGGTATTGTTGTTGTATTTGTTGCTTGTAATAGGAAATTTGGTATGCTAGCAGGTGGTGTAGCTGCCAAAATTATACCCAGAAAAACGATTAAGTTGGTCGCTTTTCTATTTAATTTTTTTTTTGGGAAATAGCGACCAAAGTTTGTCTCTAATTAACCAAGATTTCCTAAAAAGCGACCAACCTTGGTCGCTATTCTGTTAAAAAAACAAAAATTCTGGGGATTAGCGAACAATTTTGGTCGCTTATGTATAAAAAAATTAAATTCTATATATTAGCGACCAATTGTGGTCGCTTGTGTTTAAAAAAAATTAAATTTTTTTTAAAAAAGCGACCAACTTTGGTCACTATATTCCAGATTTAAAAATATAATATTTGGTTTACAGACCAAAGTTGGTCGCTATATTTTGAATAATAATAAATAAAAAAAACGTAATTTAACTATAGAGACCAACTTTGGTCGCTAAATTTATATTATTAAAATATTAAAGCGACCAAAGTTGGTCGCTATATTTATACCCGGAATATTTGGTCTCTTTACATTAGAGACTAAAGTTGGTCGCTAATTAGCGACCAACTTTGGTCCCTAATGTAAAGGGACCAACAAAATAGCGACCAAGCTCTGTTGGACTCATTTGGTCGCTTTTTCACTGTTTAGCGACTATCTTTGGTCGATTTTTCCTGAATTTTTAGTAGTGAAGGTCACGAAAATAATTTCCTCCTTTTAAAATTGTAGTTTAATGTCAAAGTCCAAGCTCATGAGATAGTTCGCATATTCGACATTGGCCTAGTAGATCTCATAGATTTGTGCCTTGCGTTACGTTACAAGCAGCAAAAAAATAATGTGCACGTAACATGTGAGCTTATGTTCTGTTTTACGTAGAGTTTCACCTTCCTTTTACTTGGCTTGCCCACATTGGCCCACCCAATGCCATGCATGGACGTTACTTTTGAATATCAAACTTCATTCAAATTTTTGAAGAATTGATATTTTAGTATATACCTTTTCTCGAAAAGTTTCCCTTGCCTAAGTTTATCATCAACTTGAGGCAAGATAGATAGTATTAATTTAGGGGCAAAATTATCCGTCCCCTCGAACTTCCTTAATTTTATCAGCATAATCAACTTCACTAACCATAAAAAGAGTTATATAGAGTTTTTCGTTATCTTTCTTTTAAGATGGGTCTAGAATCCTCGAGCCCCCTATCAAAATTCAACTTAAGTTGGTTAAAATTTCATCATAACTTAATTTTCTTGAGAAAAAACGTCGGTAAGAGTTCGCATTAAAATACCTATCAGTGAATCTAAATGAAGTTGGTTACTGTAACTTATCTCCTTTTCAAGTTGTTCTTGAGAATTAACATGAGCATCCTTTTAAGCTAGTAGTAGTATACTTGAAGGTAGGAGTGACAAACGTGCGGGTCGGTCGGATATTGTTCGGGTCGAAAACGGGTAATGAAAAAATGGATAAATTATTCGATCCGACCTATATTTAATACGGATAAAAAACGGGTCATATTATGCGTGACTTCATGCATATGATCACTTTTTAGTCTCACTAACTTGAGGAACCCCCAATTTGAGGCCTTACAAATGTAAAAGTTAGACCCATTGGTTATCCATTGGTTGCCTATTATTTATTCATTTTCTAAATGGATAATATGATTCTTATCCATATTTGATCCGTATTTAAAAAGTTCATTATCCAACCCATTTTTTAGTAGATAATGTGAGTGATTAACTATTTTCTTTTAACCATTTTGTCATTCCTACTTGAAGATAAACATATTCTTATTAAAAGGGAAAAACGCTAGATACCCCTATACATGTAAAAATAGTTTATATTTAATTTTAATATACTTTGCGAACGAAAAAACTCATGTCTTAGTAAATTCGTCATACATGTCCCTACGTCTGTTTATCTCGAAAATATGAGTAACAATTAAACTTGATTTGTGATTTTAAAGATATGTGATCTATTCCAATACTAATTAATAAACAAGTAATGTAGAGTATGAATGTGAAGAATTGATGAACCAAACCGGTGTTGCTAGAGCAGTAGAGACCTCGAGCTCGATGACCTCGAGGTGAGTTAGGAGCAATAAAGCAAGAACAGTAAAGTAAGTATAATAAAGCTAAAGAATGATTCTGAAGAGCAGTAAACGAGAAAAGTGAGATATTATATTCTTTGCCAATGATAAGATGATCTTTACAAATGATTTGGGTCCACTTTATATAAGAGGAGAAAACCTAAATATGGTACATTTCTATTTACAGTAAGGAATTTTATTGGTATAGTTGTATAACAACCTAGTACGGATTTGTACTAATTCGTAAAAATCTATACCGGAATTTACGCCATGATATTTGGGGACGTGGCGAGAATCTTGTTCTTTCCGTAACAAACTCACAACGACATTATTTGACATCGGTCGTATCCGGCTTCAATGCTCATCGAGCATCCAGGCCCTCGAGCCTTTTACTACACCTTCGAGCCCGGGCTCGACCTTCTCTGAACTTCCACCCTCGAGGCCACATCTCGAGCCTACGAAATCGGGCTCCCTGATTTCGACCGTATACCATGTCGAATAGATGGAAGATACACTTGTCACTTATTAGTTGTAAATGTTTCCTAAGTGTGTACGCTTATCCCTTTACATTGGGTCCTATCGATCCGCTCGTGCTTGAATTCTGCCGAAGATATCAATTTACCTTGGGCCAGATTCATCCATCCTTTTGGCAGATAGTAATGATGATGAGCTTCTTCATTGAAAAGGCTAGGCTCGAGTTCACCCTCAGTCATCTCATCCACTTATATCGACCTCAGATTTTTCGAGGTTTGATCAAAGTTCAACGCCGAACAAGCAAGTCCTTCTTTGCTAGTAATGATAAAGACAAGTATTGAGGCTGGATGAGCCGGTTCATCCAGGTGAGGACCATCGATGTCATTCCCGAGGAGCACATGACGTTCCCTGAAGAATGGAACTTCGAACATGAGTGTGATTCTTTCCTTTAGCTTTTTCCACAATTTTTGCTGAACTTCACGTAATACTCTTTTCCTTTTTCCGTAATGGTCCCGTGGATGCCTAATGCGGTCCTCTATCTCAAGGACTGGGTTCGTAAACTAGCCGTTACTTCTTCATATGACAAATACAAGTGGAGGGACTTGTCGAAGAGCAAGTGGGAAGCAAAACACCATGGTTGGTGTTTCAATATTACCTTTCTCGTCAAGAATGCCCCTCTTTCTATAACTTAACTTTTCTGTCGCAGGCATTGGTGAGTTCTTCGAGATGAGGCTGACGCCTCTCGGGGACGACGTTGAACCTTTGGCTTCAAAGACGAAAATGGATAACAAAAGAAAGAGGTCCTCGAAGAGCGAAGACACCCAAAAGAAAACAGAGCATGCTCGGAAGTGCAATAAAAGTGTCGTCATTAATGTGGATATTGACTTAGTCCCCCAGCTCATGGACAATGAAGGCGATGAGGTGGAGGGTTCAAATTTTGTGACTCGAACCAAAAAATCTACCAAGGATGTTAAGCCTTTTGAGACCGAAACCCATGGCCACGAAGAAGGGACTTCGAAAGAAAAGAGGGACGAAGGCCCTCCATCGCCTGATATGGTGACCACTTCCCAAACTTATGGTAGTACCCCAAAAGGAGCAAGCTTCGAAGATCCTCTGCCTGAACAGAGCGCCTCAGGTGATCTCCCCGAGGCTGTGACAACAGGTCATTTCCCGTCGCATCCGTCCTACTCCGAGAATGCTACCAGGGATGCTCAGAACCTAAAGGCGCTCGAGTTCGCCCTTCTGTTGTAATACCTATCGATCCTTTGCTTTTGCATGTCTATTCGAACTAGTGCGGCTTCACGCTTTTCATCTAATAGTTTGAGACAAGTGTTCATAGCCTCGTGGTTCGAATACTCGGTAGTATGCTGAAACCTGATGCTAGGTTCCCCGACCTCGACCGGAATCAACAGTTCGGACCCATACACCAAAGAAAACTGGGTTTCCCCCGTGCTCGACTTTGATTTTGTTCGATATGCCCATAGCACCTCGGAAAATACTTCTCTCCATTTCCCTTTAGCATCATTCAACCTCTTCTTCAAGTTTTGAATGATAGTTTTGTTTGTGGATTCGGCCTGTTTTCGTTTGCGCTTGGGTGATAGGGCTAGATAGGATCCTTTTGATTTTATGGTCCTCGAAGAATTTGTCACTTTACTGCCGATGAACTGCTTCCCGTTGTCGCATACTATTTCGGCGGGTATCCCGAACCGGCATACGATGTGGTCCCGTATGAAGTCAATGACTTCTTTTTCTCTTATTTTCTCGAAGGCCTGCGCTTCCACCCATTTTGAAAAGTAGGCAGTCATAAATAAAATAAATTTAGCTTTACCTGGCGTCGTTGGTAGGGGGCGACGATGTCCATCCCTCATTTCATGAATGTCAACGGGGATAGGACCGAATGTAGGTGTTCACCGGGCTGATGGATCATCGGTGCGAACCTTTGACATTTATCACACCTTTGAACGAACTCCTTAGTATCTTTTTCCATGCTATCCCAGTAATACCCTGCTCTAATAATCTTGCGAATGAAAGAGTCGGCACTAGAGTGGTTCCCACAGGTGCCTTCGTGTATTTCTTGTATTACATAATGGGTGTCCCCCGGTCCCAAGCACACTGCCAGTGGTCCGTCGAAGTTTCTTCTATATAATGTTTCATTTTCATCAAGTGAGAATTGAGTTGCGTTGGCTCATAAGGATCTCGATTCTTTTGGGTCCGAGGGGAGCTTCCCGTGCTTCAAGTATTCGACGTACTTATTCCTCCACTCCCACGTCAAACTTGTTGAATTAATTTCCGCATGGTCTTCTTCGACCACCGACCTCAACAATTGGACGACAGTCCCCCGGACAATATCATTTTCTTCAACCGACGACCCCAAATTTCCAAGTGCATCGGCCTCACTATTCTGTTCTCGAGGTAAATGGTCCACTGTCCATTCATTGAAGCGATGCAATGTCACTTGAAGTTTGTATAAGTTCCTTTGCATTCTATCTTCTTGAACCTCGAAGCTTCCGTTTACTTAGTTTACTACCAAAAAGGAGTCACACTTGGCCTCAATGACCTCTGCTCCTAGGCCCTTGTCCAGTTCGAGACCTGCAATCATGGCCTCATATTCGGCCTCATTGTTAGTTCATTTAGAAGTTCTTATAGATTGTCTTACAATATTGCTTGTAGGTGGTTTTAAAGCAATAGCGAGCCCGGACCCTTTCACATTCGAGGCACCGTCCGTGAAGAGGGTCCATACCCCCGAAGATGTACCCATATTTAGCAAGAGTTCCTTTTCTACTTCGGGTACGAGGGCAAGCGTAAAGTCAGCCACGAAGTCTGTCAAAATTTGGGACTTGATAGCCGTTCGAGGTTGATATTCGATATCATACCCTCTAAGTTCGATGGCCCACTTGCCCAATCGGCCTGATAATTCAGGCTTATGCAGGATATTTCGAAGTGGGTATGTAGTCAATACACATATAGGGTGGCATTGAAAATATGGTTTTAATTTCCTAGATGCGCTTATTAGTGAAAGTGCTAACTTTTCTAAATGCGGGTACTTGGTTTCAGCATCTCCTAGGGTCCGACTTACATTATAAACAGGAAATTGCGTACCTTGTTCTTCTCCAACCAGCACTCCACTTACCGCTACCTCGGACACGACTAAATACAAGTAGAGTTTTTCATCCTCCTTCGGAGTACGAAGCAAGGGTGGGCTCGAAATGATGACTCCGATCCGATGATCTCAAAATAAATCGGCCTAGGGCACCTATCCGTCCGGTTAGCCGTTGTACGACTTTCGCATTCTTTACGACGGTGGTTTCCTCGATGGCTTTGATTTTTTCAGGGTTGATCTTGATCCCCCTGTTCGACACCATGAAACCTAAGAACTTGCTCGAGCTAACTCCAAAAGAACATTTCTCGGGGTTGAGTTTCATGTTGTAATTTCTTAAGATGTCGAACCTTGCCCCGCAAATGAGTCAAATGGTCCTCTGCGCACAAGGATTTAACTAGCATGTCATCAATATAACCTTCTATAGATTTGCCTATCTGATGTTCGTACATTTTATTAACTAGGCGTTGGTATGTATCCCCTGTTTATTTAGCCTGAAAGGCATTACATTATAGCAATATGTACCATAATTCGTGATAAACAAAGTCTTTTCCTGGTCCTCCGAGTTCATTCGAATTTGGTTGTACCCGGAGTAGGCATCGAGAAAAGTAAGGATCTCGTGGTCGGCCGTAGCATCGATCAAACGATCGATGTTGGGCATTGGTAAAGAGTCTTTAGGGCATGCTTTGTGCAAATATTTTTAGTCTACATACATTCTAAGTTTGTTTCCCTTTTTAGGGACTACTACTACATTAGCTAGCCACTTGGGATATTTTACTTCCCTAATGGACCATATCTTAAGAAGTTTGGTTACCTTGTCTTTGATAAATGTGTGCTTTACCTCGGACTGAGGCCTCCTATTTTCTTTCACCAATTTAAATCTGGGATCGACACTTAGTCGATGAGCAGTTATCTCCGGTGGGATCCCTGTCATATCTAAGTAGGACCAAGCAAAGAAATCAATGTTATCGATAGTTTTTTTCTTAGTTTGGGGGTTAATCTCGTTCCCAGGTATACCTTTCGTTCCGGCAGATAATCGATCAATATCTCGGGGGAGACGAAAGCTTGAGGAGTTAGGAAATCTTCTTCTTCGTCATCGACCACCTGTTCCTCGATCAACTATTCCTCGGGCTCAACCGAGGATATAGGCTGTGATTGCTATTTAGATACCTGTTTGTTCTTGACGCTCGACTTTTCCAAAGTAGATGGCGTCGATACTGGTGCCAATTCATGGACTACAAACATCTCCTTAGCTGCATGCTACTCCCCATATACCGTTTTCACCCCATCTTTTGTTGGGAACTCATCATTTTATGAAGGGTTGATGACGCTGCCCTCATGCTGTGGATCCACGACCTTCCAAGAAAAGTAGTATACTTCATGTCACCTTTGATGACATGAAATTTTGTGTCTTGTATGGTTCCTGCCACGTTTACTGGGAGGATGATTTCCCCCTTCGTTGTTTCACTTGACATGTTGAATCCATTCAAGACTCAAGATGCTGGTATGATTTGGTCAAGCAGCCAGGGCTACTCCGCGAACCTCGATCTTATTATATTTGCTGATCTACCTGGATCCATGAGAAAACGTTTAACTTGAACTTTATTTAAAAGAATAGAAATTAGGAGTGCATCATTGTGAGGCTGAGATAAGCCTTTGGTGTCTTCCTCATTGAATGTGAAGGTTTCCTCGGGGGTGTAGTCTCGAGTCCGCTCTTCCCTTGTGATTGATACTTTGGTGCGTTTGAATATGGGTCCCTGCGGGAAGTCGACTCCGCCGATGATCATGTGAATGACATGTTGGGGCTCCCCTGGTTCGTTCTTCCTGTTGGCATATCTTTCTCTGAAGTGGTTCTTGGCCCTGTCGCTGAGAAATTCTCGAAGATGCCCCTCATTGAACAATCGGGCTACCTCCTCTTTCAATTGCCTGCAATCCTCGGTCCTGTGCCCATGCGTACCGTGATACTTTCACATCAAGTTGGGATTCCTCTGAGAAGGATCAATTTCTATGGGTTTAGGCCATCTGGTATCTCTGATTTTCCCAATGGCCGAGATGATACCGAGGCATCGATGCAAAATTTATATTCTGATAGTCGGGGTGCCTATGCCAGTCCTGAGTGCCCGCCGAACCCAGTCTTACTCATGAGTCTCCTAGAATTTTGACTTCGATCTGCTCTTCGATCATTCTGAGGTACGTTACTCCTCAAGTTGTTTCTTCGATCTTCGATGTACGACTGATACCTATCCTTATTCGATTTCGGTTCCCTGTCTACTTCTCTTAATAATTTTGTTGCTAACCTATTTGGATAAACCGAGCCCGAGGGAGATCCCAACTGGTCATCTTCAACTCTAATATTCGATTGGTATCTGTTATGCACATCCGCCCAAGTTACGGCGGGGTACTCAATCAAGTTTTGTTTCAACTGCCTCGATGCTACTGAGCTCGGCTCATTTAGCCCCTGAGTGAAAGCTTGTACGACCCAGTCATCGGAGACTGGTGGCAACTCCATTCATTCTATTTGGAACCGGTACACAAACTCCCTCAACATCTCGTTGTCCCTTTGTTTGATTTTGAATACATCTGACTTCCTTGTTGCAACCTTTATAGCACCAGCATGTGCCTTTACAAACGAATCTGCCAACATGGCAAACAAATCAATAGTGTTCGGGGGTAGATTATGGTACCAAATCATGGCCCCTTTGGACAAAGATTCCCCAAACTTCTTTAGTAGAACATACTCGATCTCGTCGTCTTCCAAATCATTTCCCTTTATACCACAAGTATAAGTGGTGATGTGCTCGTTGGGATCGGTAGTCCCGTTGTATTTGGGTATGTCCGGCATGCGAAACTTCTTCGGAATAGGCTTCGGGGCCGTACTCGGGGGGGGGGGGGGGGGAGGTTTTTGCACAAACTTTTTAGAGTCCAGTCCTTTCAAAACCGGAGGTGCTCCCGGTATTTGGTCGACCCTCGAGTTGTACGTTTCCACTTTTTTATCGTTGTCCTCAATCCTTTTCTCCCCCGACTCGGTCCTCTTTGTGAGTTCTTCGAGCATTCTCATTATTTTCGGGTCAGTTCCTGATCCATTGTTGCTCGACCTTTCCGGGATTGGTTCAGAATGATAGAGTAGTTTCTGGTCCCACCATACTCGGGGTTCTTTGCTGGCTTTGCAACTAAGCGATGGCAATCTGTTGTGCTTGCAACATTTCGAAAATCACTTGGAGACTGACTTCCCCATATCCTCGACCCTGTTTTCTTTGGCCATTGGGTTGAACTTCTCCACGCACGCTTCCTCCGATGTTCGTGCCCAAGTCAACGTTTATAGCAATGTGTGAACCAACATCGTCTGGGTTAGGAACTGGTGCTACCCCAGGGTTGAGCGGTGGCACACCGGCCCCTGAAGCTGTTGCATTTTCATTTTCCCCGTGGAATCCGAGGCCGTCGTTACCATGCACTGGTGTATTTGTTGAGTTTGACATGTTTTAGCCTGAAATCAAAGAATCTTTGACAAGAAAAAATGTGAAGAATAACGTGTGTTATCAGAAAACTAGCACTGAAATAATCACTATTATCTTTAGCCCCACGGTGGGCGCTAAACTGTTTACCTCGAAAATACGAGTAACAATTAAACTTGATTTGTGATTTTAAAGATATGTGATCTATTTCAATACTAATTAATAAACAAGTAATGTAGAGTATGAATGAGAATAAATGATGAACCAAATTGGTGTTGCTAGAGCAGTAGAGACCTCGAGCTCGAGGTGAGTCAGGAGCAATAAAGCAAGAACAGTAAAGTAAGTATAATAAAGCTAAAGAATGATTCTGAAGAGGAGTAAACAAGAAAAGTGAGATGGTATATTCTTTGCCAATGATAAGATGATCTTTACAAATGATTGGGGTCCCCTTTATATAGGAGGAGAAAACCTAAATATGATACATTTCTATTTACAGTAAGGAATTTTATTGGTACAACTGTATAACAACCGAGTACGTATTTGTACTAATTCGTACAAATCTATCCCGGGATTTACGCCATGATATTTTGGGACGTGACGAGAATCTTGTCTTTTCCGTAACAAACTCACAACGGCATTATTTGGCATCAGTCGTATCCGGCTTCAATGCTCATCGAGAATCCAAGCCTCGAGCCTTTTACTGCACCTTCGAGCCCGGGCTCGACCTTCTCTGAAATTCCACCCACGAGGCCACATCTCGAGCCTACGAAATCGGGCTCCCTGATTTCGACAGCATACCATGTCGAATAGATGGAAAATACACTTGTCACTTATTAGTTGTAAATGTTTCCAAAAGTGTTTATAAATTTTGGGCCACTCATATACTATCATAAGGTTTTGAATTGGGCGTACAGATTTTTTCACAATTATAATTCCCTTGTCGTCTCTTTAATTCTCTATACTTTTTATGATCGTTGAGTACTTTGTTCAAAAACCCTTCCACTTTTTGGTTCTTTTGAATATTTCAGTAGTTTGATAAAGTTTGTAGTATGATGTGGAACCTCTTTGCCCCTTTGTTATACATAGAAAAATAGCAACTATAAATTATTAGTATGGAAAGGCATATATAATTAATGTGTAGGCCGGGACTTTTAAGTTTACTCATATGCAATTCATGCAGTGAAGTAAAGACATGCATCATTTACAACCTTTTCTGTTTACCCTATTTTGCAACTTTGGTAATATAGGATACTTGTGTTTAGTACGAAGTCTTTTCCTAATGAATGTTCCTATAAAAAAAATATTATTTCACAAAATATTTTCTGGTGTTTGGGATCGGGTGAGTGAATTCTTTATATAATAATATCAACAAATTGAAGAGTGTTGTGATGAAACTATCGAGCACTAGAGACTAATAATAATATCATAGTGTTAGTTGGAGTGAGTAAGAAAAAATTAAATGTTAAGATCGTTATAAGGAAAATAACTTTGGTTTATAAGTGAAGAAAGTCATTTTTCTACTTTTGATGAAAAATATTTTTCTAGAAAATAATTTCTATCATTCCAAATACCGGAACATGACATAATTATCATGGATAATACTTTCCTTCCTATTAAACACATCCTTAATATCAAGCTTAATTTAGTAAATGCATGAAACAGAATGATAGAGGAAATAGTTTTAAGCATAAAACTAGTAGTGTGAGGCCACATGTGCAAACATGGTAAAAGTTTGATATATAATTATAAAATTCACCAATTTGTTCATAATAAGTAAGAAATGCATTGTAATAAAATAATATCAACGAACAATTTACCATCATTCTTCATACCATTTTCCTTACTAACCCACAATTCTTACCAAAAGATCATTAAATTATCCTTCATCCCAAAAAATGACTTTGGTTTATAAGCCACATAAATAAAGTTTTTATTAGCTCACTGTGATAGTAATATGAATTTCTACTTGGCCTTGATCAGGTGTTCGCACAAATTTAATCCTTCATCTCCGCATCTCCACCATCAGTTCGACAAGTTTGGAATTGAGACATAATAGCTTGATCATTAATCTCGATAGGTGTCTGAATGCCGCCTGCAAAAGAAAAATTTATTATGATAAGTATTTTTCCTTCATTTGCAATTCTCAAATTATTAAAATCGTTACAAGAACAACACCGCCAACAATAACAAAAGAAATCATTGTATCCTTTTCATTTCACTTTTTAGGTTTTAATAGAGAATTTTTTCACCAAAGTTTTAAGCGTCTTGTTCATATTTTTCTTTGAAAGAAATTGCATCTTATCATGTGATTCTTAAGCCTAAAATAACAAAAACTAAAGTAATTATAGTTTTATTTTATATACTTGTTTTATAGTCCATTTTGGTTCTTCATAAAAAAAAAATGAAACAAAAAATAATGTTTAATTTTTTTAGATTTACTCGGAAATAAAATGAATCATGATAGAGAACTAATATATAAGGGAAAAAAGAAGAAGAAAAGATATTAATATCGCAAACCTGTCAGATTCAGCCAATTTTTGTTTCTCAATGTACTCCAGAACTGCTTTTTTTTTTTTTTTATCGAAAAGCTCTTCGTACACCTGGTGCCTTATAGGACTGTATACCACAAAATAATTTGGATATGAATAATAATTAATTCAGTTATTTTAAATTTTAAAGTTATGAAATTAGATTGGATTATTCTGTCTTGAAACATTCAGATTACACCTCAAAATTGAAAACATGGTCATATAATTAAAATTTTATAAGGAAAAAAATGCTTTTAAAATAAATAATTCATGTATAATTAGCAATATCTTCATTATTAATCACAATATAACAATTCTTTCATTATTAATCACACACAAACATTCCTTACACATTATAATTCCCCCATAATTAATATGTGAACCAAACAACCTCTTAGAGTAGGTATCTATATCTATATCTTCTATACTATATTAAAAGCATGAACCCCCTTAGCGAAATTTCGTTAGCCCTTTATACCCTTTAAAAATTAATTTCACATTAGACAAAATAGTCATTTAATTATTTTCCTAACTTTTAGACTTTAAAACCAAATAAAATTTTACTTATTATATTTTTCCTTATTTGAAATATATAAAGGTCCTTCATTTTTTATTTATTTTTTGTTTCTACCCGGTGTCCGGTACCCACATTGTGGTCCGACTAAATCCGGATTCGCGCTGGAAAGTCCCACATTGGGGGGTAAAAAACTCCCTAACAAAGATGACTCCATACTCAGGGACTCGAACCCGAGACCTCTGGTTAATGATGAAAGAGTACTTACCACTCCACCACAACCCTTGTTGGTAAGGTCCTTAAATTTAGACTTCAACCGACATGTAATACGTTAATTAAATCAAAACTACACTAATGTTACCATCTAAACAAAGCTAAACCTCCCTTATCCTTCGAAAATTTTAAAAAGAAAAAAAAAACTGAATTGGATATTGCTTAATGCTAATACCTAAAAAATTTAAATGAACTAATATTTATTTAGGATTCTAAATTCATGATTAGCACTTTAAATTTTTTGAAACTTCTTATCCTTTTAGTTAATTAAAAGATAATTTTATTTTAGCTAAAAAATATGAATAGTTCATAAAAACAAGTAATAACATTGAATTTGCATTGGAACAGGAGATCTCAAACTTTGAGTCATAGCCAAATTCGAATGTGTAAAGCCTTCATTGGAAAATAAAAATTCATCTGTACAATTTGGATATATTCTATTTTTATTATTTCTTTTTTATTAATTCCAAGGGTCTAAGAAAACACTTTATCAATTAAAAATACTGAATATTTATAATAAAATAATAATAATGATAATAATAATAATAATAATACTAATAATAATAATAATAATAATAATAATAATAATAAGCATTAATTTTCTATCTTAAATTTTTTATGACTATTGTTTTATTTCTTTCTAGAAATAAACTTAGTTGGGTTCAAATATTACAATCCAATTAAATTCTTTGTATGGTAAGTAAACTTAATATACAAACTCTCTTTTCAGGTTTTGAATTTTCAATTTGAGTTTCAATAGGAATACAATGAAGTTATGTTAGGTAGTTGAGCAAATATATTTCATGTATCTAAGACAATAAAGAAAACATAATATTGTTGCATATTATTTATGTACAAGTATTCAACTCTAAGCTACTAATGCAAATGCATAACTCATACATTAAAGTTATGATAAAGCGTTAGAAAGCTTTTGCATGACATAGTTTTTTTTTTTCTCTATTAAATTGGCCAAATATGATCAATATTAATTATTTGCAAGAGTGTGTAATTTTAAAATTTTTATTTTATAACTCAATTACATAGTTTAATAGTATTTGCGATATTTTTAATTTTATGCTTATTGATATAGCGTACACACGCAACACACGTATTCTAAAATTAGTATTATATTAAAAGGACGAAGGTTCGTAGCGTAATATCATTCGTCGTTTTACCTTTGAAAATAGATTTTACATTGAATAAATTATAATTTAATTTTTTTTTTAATATTTAGGACTTTGAAATCAACTACAATTTTTGTTATTAAATCCTTCCTTATTTAGAATATGTAAGAAATCTTAATATTTAAGACCTTAAAAGTATTTCCTCTTTTTGTGCTTTGCCCTATGGTTTTATTTGATGGTTTCTACCGATTCTTGATCAAGAGAATCTCCAAAGGAAGCAAACTATTACACTATGGTTCTTGTAATTGTTGATGAGTTAGAAAAAAAATATCATTGCGAGTAATGCTAAAGCTTTTATGCTAAGATTGATAATAACATTGATTAATAATTGAAGTCCTTACATTTTTTTATTTTTAAAAAATTCTAAAGCACGTCCAACTATTTCTATTCCAATGGTAGTATGCATTTAATAATTTTATTTTCTATATATCTTGCATATTAATAGGTTATTTGATATATTTATTCGGAATGGATTGTCTCTTTTTTAAATTTAGTGTGACAAATACCGAATTAATCATATTATAATTGAATTGAAATTTGCAGGACATAAGCTGGTTGCGCAAAGTATATTATTAAGGAGATCTTTAGCAAGTTAAAGATGAAGTCCAGAACAACAATATGAATTAATGTATGTAGTGCCATTATTATTTTCTGTATAAAGTTGTTTATAGTTAAGTATTTCCTCATATTCTTACATTACACCTTGCATTCAGAGGCGGATCTATGATTTCAGTTTTATGGATTCAATATTTAAAATTATAGGTTCATATCTACTATTTATTATAATTTTAGTGATTATAGCAACTGGGGCTATGGACACTTAATATGACCTATCTGCATGAATTAATCCAGTTATATTATCTTCACCAAATGTTAAATGTCGGAATAAGTGTTATGTATTTCAATCGTTAAATGTCTAAGCATTTAAAATTTTAATCAGCATAAATCTCTTGGGATTTGTTTATTACATAAATACAAATTAGAGCTCTATATCGTAATATTAAGAAAATATTAATTCGTTCAGAAACAATTTCGAATATGTTTGTGATTTGCATTGCAATGATAACAATTACAACGTAAATCTCACAAATCAAACAGTATTTGCTGCAGTATAGTTTCTCACATGAATAATTATATATTATACTTTTAGGAAGAATATTAATATCATCGACAACAAAATATTTAATCATGCCAAAGCGGTCAAAACGACATCATGGAACATACACCAAGAATATTATTTAAAAGGTGTTAGATGAGATGCAATACTACATAATTGTATCTCATATAATAAATTTTTTATATTTATAATACTATATATTTTAACTAACATATTTGATGCGGTATATACGTGCAACGCACCTACACTAAAACTAGTCAAAATAAAAGAGGGTCATATAAATTAGAACAATTAGAACAAAAACACTCGGAAAGAGTACATATTTACTTCCCTTATCAACATAGCCTGCAGTTTTTCCATTTTGCGGTAGGCCTCAATCTTCTTCCATCCTTCGGGCAACCAAAAATCATCATCACCATTGCTAGATTGCCTCCTTTTTCTTCTCTTCTTTTGCACCTCTTCGTTTGCATTGCTGGATTGCCCTATTTCTTGTTCAAGTTGTCCAGTTTCTTGCATAAACTGACCAGTTTCTGGCTCCAACTGACCAGTTTTTGTTCCAACTGACCAGTTTCTTGCTCCAACTGATTAGTTTCTTGCACAAACAGACCAGTTTCTTGCAAAAACTAACCGGTTTCTTGCACAAACTGTCCAGTTTCTTGCTCTAACTGACCAATTTCTTGCTCTGAGTGATTTTTGTCTTCAGAGCTAATAATAACAGGTTCTTTATTCTCCATTTGAGAATCTTCTACAACTGATTTTGTTGGCTTAGATTGTGCATCATCTGCCTCATCGGCTTTCTCAATTTTGGTTTTTTTTGCTCTCCTGGCCTCTCTATAGGCTTCAAGAACTGGATCAAGTGAAACATCAGAAACTATTGGTGAACAACAATCCTCAAAATCACTATAGTTGAAACTCTCTACCATTTTATAAAAATCTTTTTTTTACCCTCTTTTCTTGAGATATAACACAATAACTCGTCATATATATGTATATATAGTTGTTTGCGAAAGCAAAAATGGTAAGTAATAGATTTTTTGAATCTACCTGATCTGTACATTGCATTCATTGTTAGAAATCTTATAAGTTTTCTTCTACATTTACTTTTTCATGAAAAACTATACTAAATATACCATATTCACATAATAGACTGCCTATTTTTGAAATTTGTGGTGGATTTTGATTAAGAAGATTAATTAATACTTAGCTTTAAGGCAAGGCATCCTTATCTGTAATTGAAGAGTAGAGAAAACTATTTTGGGAAGTTTTAAGTTTTTTTCAAGTTTAACTTCTTAATTAGTATAGTAGGTGTTTATGGATGTACAACGAGGACTGAACTCACAATTGTTTAACTTAAATGATAGTATGGTAACAATAGTCCGACGTCAGAAATTTTTATTTCAAACTGCAAGGAGAACACTAATAGTATGGTTACTCTGCATGTCAATATGTTAAAACGAAAATATGAAAATAGGAAAATATGTTATGTATATCGAAAAGAATATAAGATGAACTGAAGGACCAAGATATATACAAATCCGCAACAATGTCATATCTTGTTATGAAGTAGAAATTAGAACAATGATTCATCAGGGCATCAATATAATCTCATTAACCACATTATAAAGGTGTACGAAATAGATAGTGATAGTTTATATGAGTCCACCAACGGTATAGAGACCTGGCCTTATATCAGATCCCTCAGTGTTAACTACTAAAAGCAATATGTAAATGAGACACAAGATTTTTACGTGGAAAAATCCCAATTCAAGGGAACAAAAACCACGACCTACGCTGGTAGGATTTCAACTTCACTAACTTGTAACTCAACTATTACAAGCCACTTTGTAGTGACTCTATTACAAAGACTTCAATCACACTAACTTGTAATACACTTATCACAAGCCACTTTGTCACTCACTAGTTACAAAGACTTTAACCTTTGACTAACTCTAGTCACAACACAAACTCTGATGGTTTATGATTTGGGTTTCCTAAAACAAGGCTTCTAAAAAAGCAAGATAGGAGTTACAATAAGGAACAAAATACAAGATTACAACTCAATTAAGGACACACATAGACTCGTAGTGGAACTGGTCCGTAGTAGAGTTGTCATCTTGTTCTTGACACACTTGAGACTTCAATGCAAGTTCAGATCTTCAATGCTTGAGAGAATATTAATAATTGCTCAAGTGAATATCTTGTTTGCCTTACACCATGCTATTATACTTCCAAGACATCCCAAGGATGATGTCTATTCTTAGTTGGTGCACACTTCTTCCAATGGGAAGTGGCTGATGCACTGTAGCATGCACAACTTCATGTATTCAGTTTCTGCAACTGCTTTCCAATTGTAGAGTTGACTTGTACTTCTGTCAGAAAAACATCAAGGGATCAGGTCCCTAAACTGTTTTTTGTGAATCCAAAAGTACACTGTCCAAATTACTTTGAGTCTATTGCTGAATAATTATACCAGGCATACATCAGGTCCTTTATCTGGTTCTAAGCAGAAATTTTGTTAGACCATCAAAACATAAGACTAAGAGACCTTAAAGCCATCAATTTCTCCCTTTTTGATGATGACGAACTTTTAAAATTGATGACAAGTTATAGAGCCTAACTTGACCAGATAAAGTACTAGGGACCCCATATGTTCCCCCTGACTCTATGCTTCCCATTTAATCCATGCTTCAATTTTTTGAGTTAACTCTTCCCCCTTTTGAAATCATTAAAAATCATAACGGGCAGAAAGCGTAAAGAAGCCAACACACCTAACTCATGCCCCATATGTGCACACAACATGATAGAAAAGAGAAGTTAAAGAAAAACAAACATTATACTGAGCAGACGAGAAGTTGATTCATTAATAATAATAGTTTTAAAAACATAGAAGTCTTTTCTATGAAAGCAAAGACTGAATTGGACTGTTTCATCAGGAGCAGTAACGGTGGAATCCAACATGCCATCACAAAAAAAACAAAAAGAAACCAACAACCACAAAACATCACAACATAAGACAAATGGACACTGGGAGGATCTTAGGGGGCTCTAGAAGAGGAAGTCTTGGAGGAGGAGGCAGCAAGGGTTTTGAGAACTAGGTCCATGCGGGAATTTGTAGACATCTGTTCCTCGAGCAGTTTCTCCCGCAGGGTCTCCACCTGCTGCCTAAGCTCAGCATTTTGAGCATTAATCAGCTGAGAAATGGTCGAAGTGCTTCCCCCATCCTTTTCTATACACTCACACTCTTCCAGAGTTATTCTAGAGAAGGTATGATTGCGGGTTCCTACCTTTGGGTTGGCCAGAGGCACCTTGTAGAACTGAAACACTCGAGTAAGGAGAAATCCGTATGGGATCCCATGATTGCCTTCTTGGAATTTCACCACCTTTTGCATGTGTTCGATCATGATTGCTGGCAAATTGATTGGTGTGTATGAATCAAGAGCCTCCATCAAAACCAGGTCAGACCTGGAAGCAATAGACCTCCTCTCAGCACGGGGTAAGAGAACCTTATTGACCAGCTCAAAGAGAAGCTGGTACACCGGAAGAAGTGCCTTCTTATGCACCCGTTCTCCCTGCTGGATAGCCCGCTCTTTCACAATGGCCCTCCTAAAGTTAGCTTCACAAGAAATCTTGATCGAGGACATACCCTCACACGAAACCTAGAGAGCTTTTCCCAATGCAGCACATCAAGCACGATATCAACCCCATTTACCAGCACACAGATATGGTCCCCTTCCACAGTGAAGAGAGTTGCATAGAAAGTCTGCACCTCCTCTTCATATACCTTGGAAACAGCCTCTCTAAACAAATGATCCCATTGCTGGAACTCCACTATCTCCAGAACTTGCCTCATTCCATCCATCTCAGATATTTCCGGGTCAAACATAAGACCTCACAGTACTTTTTGACTTCTTAATCTCTCTTGCCCAAGTCCACTATCACTTGGTATGGTCTTCAGTGAACCGGGTCTCTCAACAGTTTCCCTCTTTCGTTTTCTCAACTTTTCAACAGACTTCCCTCTCTCACGCTCAACTTCCACAGTATCTCTCTCAGATAACTCTCTCTCAACCACAACCTTTTTGGATTTGCCACCACTCTTCACAGATGTTGCACCTTGTTTTTCCACAGCTTCCTCGGAAGCTCCAACCACAGACTTCTAGACATTTGTAGATCTTTTCACTAAGGAATTAGGTTCCTCTTCAGCATCTTCAGCAACCTCAACCACTGGAATATCCTTGTCAGCCACAAATTTCCCTTTCTTCATCAACCTCTTCTTCTTCTTCTTAAGACTCTTCTTGCTCTTCTGCAAGGCAAATTTGAGAGCCTCTTTCTTCTGCAATCGGGTAGAAGGTCACTTGGAAAAAGACGCAGGAGTAACTGCTGGTTTGCAAATCTTAAAACGAGCACTGAGGACCATTTCATCTTTAATCATCTTCGTCAAAAGGTACAGTAATGGGAGGAATAGACTCCACGGGTTTAGTGTAGAGGGTGGGTTCCTAGTTCGTTTCTGCTGAAGGAGAATCAGGTGCTCCAGCAGGTTTTTCTTTGACTGTCTCATGAACTGGAGACTCTAACAAAACCATAGTCCCCTCATCCCCTAAAAATGGAGTTTCCTCCCCCTGAGACTCAGGAATCATTCGTAAGACTCTCGGCGGCAATGTCCATGATATTTTTTGTCGCTTCCTTTTCTAGTGACTCCATGGGAGTCACAGAGTAGAGAATGGAGGAGTTCAAGTATTGATCGGGGTCTTCCTCAGAGACCTCTGATGCCTGAGGCGTATCACCTTCCAAGGGTTCTTTGGTTTGATCAGAAGGAGGAAGAGAAGTAAGGTTTGAAGAAAGAGTAACAACGACAGGAGGTGAAGAGGAAACTTGTGTGGGTACAACGACATAAGGGTTAGTGGAGGACTGGATTTCAGGTGGTGTGAGAGTGGTGTTGACGGCAGTAGAGGGAGAGGTTTGTTCGTTGGCAATTTTGGAAAGAATGACAGAGAGTTCTGAAGGAGGGAGAATTTACAGAGTTGTAATGAAAGATGATGGTTCAAAGAAGGGGTAATAAAGAGGGGGAAGAGGAACGGGTTCTGACGAATTTCAAATGACAGTAGGTTTTGGGAAGACGAAACGTGTAGAGGAAGTGAAGGGATTTGAGAGATAGTACGTGGCATAAAGACTCTGACAAGTCTAATGATGTGGTGGTTGCATTAATTTTGTTGTATTTTGAGAAAAGCATGAGAAAAACACCTTATTACTAACATGTGGTACAAGAACCAGGTTCCTGACCTATTTTTGTAAAAGAATTTACAGCTCTCTTTTGCAGTTCCAATGATGTACCTTTAGATTCTATAATCATCACGTGCGTCTACCTGCAACGATATAGATGTGAGTTAGGATTGGTCAGAAAGCTTTAGCTGACTTTTACCTGAGTATGACTTTCATAGCCATGTGAGGAGAAAACTATATTGGTATGTTTTAAGTTTTTTTCAAGTGTAACTTCTTAATTAGTATAGTAGGTGTTTATGGATGTACAACGAGGACTGAACTCATAATTGTTTAACTTAAATGATAATATGGTAACAATTGTCCGACGTCAGAATTTTTTACTTCAAACTGCAAGGAGAACACTAATAGTATGGTTACTCTGCATGTCAATATGTTAAAACGAAAATATGAAAATATGTTATGTATATCGAAAAGATATAAGATGAACTGAAGGACCAAGATATATACAAATCCGCAACAATGTCATACCTTGTTATGAAGAAGAAATTAGAACAATGATTAACTAGGGCATCAATATAACCTCATTAAGCACATTATAAAGGTGTATGAAATAGATAGTAAACGGAAAAGGATCAAAATTATCCTATACTATCGAAAATAGTTTAAAAATACCATTTGTCGTACTATTTGGCTACGCTGAGTCCCTATTGTTACACTATGATTCAAAAATACCCCTTAATTGGACGGCTTGCCACGTATCATTACCAAATTAAACCAACCCATCCTCTTTATATTATCCAACTTGGTCGACTAAAAACCGAAACCCGACCCAAACACACCCCCAACTTACAACATTTTTTTCCAAAAGCATGTCTGTTTTATCATCATTTGCACTTAAAACACATCTAAACCTAAAAAAGACCCCATTTCACCCCCCACCCCCGCAGGTATCAGTTCCTACCGGCTAAAATAGATCTCATTTCCTAAAAAACACATCTATGACAGAACTTTGATCTTTGTTTTGTGCAAAATTAAAAAGCTAAGATCTTAAATTATTTCTGCAGTTTATGTCTTGGTTCTTGACTGTATTTTTGGACTGGTACTGTGCTGGTTATGCATCTTGGTATACAACATGGTTCTAGATAGGCTTTGTGTTGGTTCTAGTGAGCCTTTATGGGGTTTCAATGTGCTGAAATATGCAGCCTCATTTTGGATTTCTTTTGTAGTGATTTTAGTTATGTTTTTCGACTGCTTTTGTGTAAAAAATTCTAGATTGTTTGCAATACCTTTTTTACTTAATTCTGACATGGATTTGTGTTGGTTTTAGTAAGGTGGAATGAGATACAATTATGTATATGGTTAAAACCGCGCCCAACCGATTTTGCTATTTGATCGAGACTAGGGAATTGCTTCGAAGGTCGGCCCCGTAGTGGATCAAACCAAGGCACTAGGATAAGGTACTGAGTTCGGGATTCGAGGTATCTGTCAAGATCGAGGCCAGTAGCGATCGAGACCGAATGAGACAGATGTCAAGCAAGATCTAAGATAGCATAATAACAGAAAGGCGAGATATCCATGACTGGTCGAAGTCATGGCGAAAATCTCGGAACGGATCAAATCAAGAACGGTTAATTAGCTAATCATGGGATTTTCCTTTTGTAATTGGAGTTATACCGTAAGTAAAATTCTTCTAATATATAAAGGGGAATTCTAATCATTTGTAAGACATTATTCACACCTATCAAAGCAATATTACATTCTCTTTCGCTTATACATTCTTGTTCATCAACTTGCTTTATCTTTAACTGTTCTAGTATCAATTAGTTCGAGGGCACTCTAGCTCGAGGGCTGAATTCCGTCTCAACAATGGTTTGCTTTACCTTATTGTTAATTTCTATTACTAATCTTTGCATTTATTAATTGGTATTAGGTGAAATCACGTGTCCTTAAAACCACATTATAAATTTAATTGTTATCCAATTTTAAAGGTAAATAGTTTGGCACCCACAGTGGGACTAAGGATAACAGTGATTGCTTAATAATGATTCGGATAACACATACTACTTTACGCTTGTTCTTGTAAGAATCTTTATTTTCAGGATAAACATGTCAAACTCACAAGCAGCACCCACAAATGGTGGCAATAGCCTCGGAATCACGGGAAAAACGATAATATAGCCGCCCCAGGGATCGAAGTGCCTCAGGCTGACCTCGAGGGAGTAACAATTGCAAATCCCGTCGATATCAGTTTACATGTCGCCTTAAACGCAAATCTGGGTGCTAATCCCGAAGGTAGCGTACGCAGGGAAGTTCGATCAGGTGGTCAAGTTATGTAGGGTGGAGAAGATGGTGGAGTCAGCCTTCAGCTAATATTTGAGATGCTACAGGCTCAGCAAGCTGCTATAGCACAACTGCAAAACCAGAACTGTGCACCAAGTGGGGTCGAACCTGAACCCCCACTAGAAGTTGTTCACTGGGCCGAACCTGTACCGGAGAGATCGAACGCAAATGAATCAGGGACTGACCCCACCATTATGAAAATGCTTGAGGAGCTCACTAAACTGATTGAATCAGGAGAAAAGAAAATCGAGGCAAATACCAGAGCGCCCCAAGGTGATACACTGGGCCTGATGAATCTCTTCTCCAGAAACTCCTGTAACTGCTCCTTCAACTCCTTCAACTCAGGAGGAGCCATGCGATAAGGAGGAATGGAAATGGGCTGAGTGCCCAGCAACAAGTCAATGCCGAAATCAATGTCTCTATCGGGTGGCATACCCCGAAGATCAGCTGGAAACACATCGGAATAGTCCATGACAACTGGAACTTATTCAAATGTAGGGGTCTCAACTCTAACATCTCTCGCATAAGCCAAATATGCATCACACCCCTTTTCAACCATCCGCTGAGCCTTAATAAAAGAAATGACTCGGCGGGGAGTATACTCCAAGGAACCTCTCCACTCTAACCTCAAAAATCGTGGAATAGCCAACATCATGGTCTTGGCGTGATAATCAAGAATAGCATAATAGGGAGACAGCCAGTCCATACCTAATATAACATCAAAATCTACCATACTGAGTAGTAGTAAGTCAGCTCTGGTCTCAAAACCACTGATAGCAATCAAACATGACCGATATACGCGGTCCACAACAAGAGAATCTCCCACCGGAGTAGAAAATAACTCAAAGAATCCCGAGCTATCCCCAGATGTGAAGAAAAATAGGAAGACACATATGAATATGTAGAGCCTGGGTCAAATAATACCGATGCATTCCTATGACAAACGGGAACAATATCTATAATGACTTAATCTGAAGCAATGGCCTCGGACCGGACGAAAGAGCATAGTACCTGGCCTGGCCTCCCCCTCTAGGGTGACCTAGACCTCCCAGACCTCCACCTCGAGCTTCCTGAGGTGGTGGGGTAGCATCCAGGGCTGGAAGAATAGCTGGAGGACCTGATGGAAGACGTGGAGCCTGATAAATCTAAGGGGGTGCACCCTGATAAGTCTGAGGTGATGCGCTCCTCCTTGCTGTGGGGCAATCTCTGATCATATGATAAGGGTCACCACTCTCAAAGCAACCCCTCGGAGGACGTGGCGGCCGTTGCTGACTCTGAACTGGGCATGCTGGGCTGGCGAGTGATAGCACCTCGAGCAGGAGGAACCTGAGATACTGGTGGTGCATAATAAGGCTCCCGAGGTCTAGGAGGAGCTGGAATACCGATGGCTGCTGGGAAAGCTGAATGAACAGGGCTACTCACAAAACCCCTACCATAGCGTGTTGCTGGTGCACGGGCTCCTGAAAAATGATCAGTCTCTCGAGACCTCTTGGCCTCTCTCTCCTCCCTGTCCCGGGCTAACACAGTCTCAATCCTCCGGGCAATACTCACGGCCTGCTGGTAAGTAATATCAGTCTCCAGCTCTCTGGCCATGCTGGTCCGAATACTGAGGTGGAGTCCTTTAATAAAACGTCGAACCCTCTCTCTGACAGTGACAACCAAAGCTGGTGTATGGCGAGCCAAATTGCTGAAACAGACTGCATACTCTGACACATTCATGGCACCCTGGCATAGCTGCTCAAACTTCGCACGCCAAGCATCCCTGAAGCTCTGAGGGACAAACTCAAGTAAGAACATCTCGGAAAACTGAGCCCAAGTAAGTGAATCTGCCTCGTCCGGGCTACTAAGCTCAAAAGCACGCGACCACTGATAAGCTTCTCCCCTCAGCTGGAAAGCGGTGAAAGAAACCCCACTCGTCTCCACAATACCCATAGTGCAGAGAATGCGATAACACCTCTCAAGAAAACCCAGGGCGTCATCCGAAGCTATTCCGCTGAACTCAGGTGGGTGATACTTCTTGTACCTCTCAAGTCGGAGCTGCTCTGCCTCAGGAACAACTATCCTAGTCTCATGCTGAGGTGGAGTTGCTGGGGGCATAGGAATATACTCTGGAACCTGCCCAATATGAACCCTCTGCTCAGGAGTACGGGTTGCGGGAGTCTGTGTCCCTCCTTCGGCCTGGGATATAGCTGGAGCTATCGGGAGTAGACCCGACTGAGACAGAGTACTGAAGGCACTCAAGAACTGAGCCAATGTCTCCTGGAGGTCTGGAGTAACAGTAGGGACCTCCGGTGCCCCTCCCACTGTAGCTTCTGGGGGCTCCTCTGCCTCTACTCTAGCCGGTGCTCGGGCTGCACCGCGTGCTCAGGCTGCACCGCGTGCTCGTCCCCGGCCCCTACCTCTAGTGGATCTGACTGGGGGCTCGAGTTCTTGGTCATCAGTACGTCAGGTACGGGTACGAACCATCAACAAGCGAGAATAGAATAGAGTTTAAGAATTTGATGACAATAACTAGCATGATAAGGAGTTCCAAAGAATTTGATTGTTCTTAACAGTTACATAGCCTCTCGAAGATTGATACAGACGTCTCCGCACCGATCCGCGAGACTCTAATAAACCGGCTTGTGACTTGTGACTCCTATGAACCTAGACGCTCTAATACCAACTTGTCACGACCCAATTTACCCTCCGAAAGGTTTCGTGACGGCACCTAGACTCTATGACTAGGTAAGCCTAAGATTTTCGGAAAATTATAGAATCAATAAAATAAAGACATAAAAGAACTCAAGTAGATATGCGTTGCTACTCAGCATATACATTTTCACTTCCCAAAAACCAGAATGTCACCATAGTCACAAGCTCTGTACTAAATGTAGCTCTATACAATTAATGAAACAGTGGAAAAATACACAAGTCTTCTATGCCTATACTAGAGTAGAAGGGGACTCGTGGGATTCTACGGATGCGGCAGCATTACCTCGCGGTCTCCTGGCTGCTGCTAGAACGACTCCTAGACACGATACTGGGTGCTGGTACTTGGATCTGCACATGGGAAAAATATGCACAGGAAAGGGCGTGAGTACTCCACATTCGATACTCCGTAAGTGCCAAGCCTAACCCCAGTCGAGTAATGACGAGGTCAGGTTGACGCCCTACTGAGTTGGTAAAATAAGTCAATATACAATTTTAAAACAGTGAAATATAAATAAGCAATGATAAACAGGATTAACGAAAACAGAAAGATTTAATAACAGAAAGAGAGCCCTCGGCTTAGCACAACATATATCTCAACAGTAAATGTGCAATGCAGTACACGGGGAAAGCTCACGGATCTCAGTCCGTAGTCCCAATTTAAATATGCTATGTAGTACAGGGGGAGAGCTCCCGTATTCTGTCCATAGTCCCAATTTAAATATGCATTCCAGTACAGGGGTAAAGCTCCCGGATCTCGGTCTGTAGTCCTAATTTAAATATGAAATGCAGTACAGGGGGAAAGTTCCCGGATCTCTTTCCGTAGTCCCAATTTAAATATGCAAGGCAAAAGTATATCAATTATGGCTTAAGTAAACAATCCAGGAAGAACAACAGATAAGGATAGAGTAAAACTACCTAAGCATGATGTGACTAGTAACGAATAAGAGGGAAATCAGGTCAGAACAGGTAGGCATGCTTACTCTTAGGCTATCTACTCAATTAAGATAGGAAACAGTAATATATGAATGAAAATAAGTGATTTCATGGGAGTAAAAATAGGATCTTAGCAACAACGGCCCGTGTACGCACTCGTCACCTCACGTACACGGTGTCCACACAACAAAATCAGTATAAAAATGCCTAAGGGAAAGTCCCCAACACAGAATTAGGCAAGCCACTTACCTTGACCGTGCTAATCAACTCAATACCATGCTCTTGCCACGAGTATCTAACTCCGGGTGGCCCAAATCTATTCAAATCAATTGCATTCTGTAAATATCACTTTAAGGGAACAAAATAGCTAATTATTTATATGTTAATACGCGGAATAAGGAAATTCGCTCAAAAAGTCCCCCGGGCCCACGTCTCGGAATCGGATAAAATTTATATTTCCCGAATACCCATTCGCTCATGAACCCACTCGAACAAGAATCAACAAAATCCGACGTCTAAATCTCCCTAAATCCTCAGATTTCTACTTGGGAAAAGTTCATCCCATTTTCATGGTTTTTCATCCAATTTCATTGATTAGATTGAAGAAAATGATAGAGATTATCGATATATAAAGGGATTAAGGTTAGAAAACATTACCTATGATCCTCCTCTTCACATGCGGAAACCCAATTGCAGGTGCGAAAACTCATTAAGTGGCTTGGGGTCGCACCTGCGCCACCCCTTTCGCACCTGCGGAAATACCATCGCAGGTGCGAGACACCAAAACCAGAATGGTTCAGCTGTTTCTCAACTTCTCAAACTCACCCGTTGGGCATCCGAAACAACCCTGAGGCCCCCGGGACCTCAACCAAACCTACCAACTGACCCTAATACCCTGTTAAAACTTGGTCGAGCCTTAAAAACACATCTTATAACATCAAAATCATCAATTATGCATAGATTCAAGCATAAGAATTTAGGAAATTTCTAGAATTCACATCCGATTCCGAAACACGTCTAAACTCATCCGAATGACCTCAAAATTTTCACACAGGTCATATAATGACATTACGGACCTACTGCCACTTTCGGAAATCCATTCCGAGCTCGATATCAAAATTTCACCTATCGGCCGAAATCGCCGAAAATCTAACTTTCGTAAATTCAAGCCTAAATCCACAACCGAACCCGGAAACACATTCCGAACACACTCCTAACCCCAAAATCACCCAATGGAGCTAACGGAGTCGACGTAATTCTATTCCGAATCCTTCTTCACACAACTCTAGCTACGACCAGATTTCTAAAGCTAAATTCTACATTTATGGACTATGTGTCCAAAATCACCCCGGATTTCATCACTCAACGCTCCGACAAGTTCCAATAACATAAATAGACATATGAGAAGCAGTTAATAGAGGATTGGGGCGCTAGTTATTAAAACGACCGACCAGGTCATTACACTAACGAATATAATTGTCACATGCTCATTACTTAGCTGCCTCAATACCACTTCATTCCCAAATTGAAGAGAGTTTTCATGAAGCTATCAAGTTCTAGATATTAGTATTAATGTCTTAATGTTAGGTGAAGTAGATGAAGTTAAAAGTTAAGATAGTTGTAAGGAATACAACTTTGGCTCATAAGTGAGGCAAGTCATTTTCGTACTTTTGATGGAAATAGTTTCCTAAAAAATGACTTTCATTGTTTGAAGCACTAGAAAATGACTTATCACGGATAACACTTTTCTTCCTGTGAAACATTTCCTAATTAAATTAGTAAATGCGTAAAACAAAACAATAGAGGGAATAACTTTGATCATAAAATTCACCACTTGTTCATAATATTTAAGAAATGTATTGTAATAAATAATCAAACAAACAATTTACCATCATCGTGTATACCTTTTTCCTTATTGATCCAGAAATCTTAACTAAAGATCATCATTGAATCATCCTTCATCCCAAAAAATGACTTTGGCTTACAAGCCATATTAATAAATGTATTTATTATCTCACTGTGATAGTAATAAGAATCTCTACTTAGCCTTGATCAGGTGTTTGCAATAATTTAATCCCGCATCTCCGCATATCCACCGCCAATTTGACAAGTTTGGAGTTGAGACATAATAGCTTGATCATTAATTTCGGTAGGTGTCGGAATACCTCCTGAAAATAAAAAATTATTCTGGTCAGAATTTTTCCTTCATTTCAGTTCTCAAATTATTGAAATCGCTACAAGAATAACGTCAACAACAATAATGAAAGTAAACAATGTCTTCTTTTCATTTCACTTTTTAGGGTTTATGTAGAGATTTTTTTTACCAAAGCTATCGAAGCATCTTGTTTATATTTTTCTTTGAAAGAAATTGCATCTATTTGGTATAGATTCTTAAGCCTAAAATAACAAAAACTAAATTACTAATTTTTTTTATACTTGATTAATAGTCATTTAGGTTCTTCACAAGAACAAAATCAATCTAGGATGAGAAAATTAAGAAATAGATCTATTCAAGTACTAGGAATACTAGATTAATTATTGAAAGTCTCACCATCTTGAACATCTTTAGCGGAATCTTCTAAATTTTCGTTAGCCCTGAAAAGAAAAAAGAAACGAAACAAAAAATATAATTTTTAGGTTTTTTTCATGTTTATTAGAAATAAAAAAGAATCATGATAGAGAACTTGTCAGCTTCAGCCAATTTTTGTTTCTCAATATACTCCAGAGCTGCTTCACTGTGGCAATGCAGCAAAACTGAAAATTGTACCTCTGTTCCTAGCTCGTTGAACACCCCTATTATCCACACTAACTCTGAAACCACTAAGGTCATGCTTCTGTACTCTGCTGCTGCTGAATTTTAGAATAATGTACTTTTCTTATTAGAATTTCATGCAACCAATGAATCTCCATATTTCACAATGAATCCTATTACAGATTTTTTTATGTGTGGACAAGATGCCCAATAACATCACAGAATACAATCATAATGTTCTTCTTCTTGCTGCTCATCATGATGCCTAATCCTGGTTCTCTTTTTACATATTTGAATACCCTTATGGCTGCTTCGCAATGTGACTTCTTTGGATTTTGCATGAACTAGCTAAGTGTTTGAAAATCAAAGGCAATGTCAGCCTGATCAAGTTTAGATACAACAACTTACCAATCAGCCTTTGATACTGTCCCTTGACTTTTAGTGGTTCATTACTACCTGATCCTATGATATCATCTAGTTCAACGGTTGTAATCTTCTGATTGCAATACAAAGGTGTCCGGCTTGGCTTAGCTGCACTCAATCCCATTTCTAATATCATCTCCAAGCTATACTTTCTTTGGTTAATCATAATGCCTTTGCAAGATCTGCAAAATTCAATGCCCAAGAAATATATCAGTTCCCCCAAATCCTTAAGCTTGAGGGACTGATGTAAATATTTCTAGGTTTCTTCCATAAGCATCAGATCATTACCAATTATTAGCATGTCATCCGCATATACAATGATGACCACTATTTTATTGTCTTGCTTCTTTGTAAAAAAGGAATAACCTGGAGAACTTTGCACAAATCCTTGATGAATCAGTGCCTCATTTAACTTGAAATTCCACTTCCTGCTTGCTTGCTTTAGCCTATTAAGAGATTTGGCAAGTCTGCACACCTTGCCTTCATTCTCCCCTTGGTTGGAAAATCCCTGAGGTAACTTCATGTACACTTCATCATAGATATCCCCTTGAAGGGATGCACTAGATAAATCCATTTGATGTATAAGCCACCCTTCATTTGCTACAACAGAAATCATTACTCTTACAGTAACTATTTTTACAACTGGAAAAAATATTTCATGGTAGTCCAAACCTTCTATGTGGATATACCCCTAGGATACCAAGCATGACTTGAACCTCTCAATGTCTCTATTAGTTTGGTACTTTACCTTGAAAACCCATTTGCAATCTATAGGAGTTTTTCCTGCTGGTAATGCCACTAGTTCCCATGTCTTGTTGTCTTCTAAGGATTAAATTTCTGCCATCATGGCTTCAATCCACCTATTGTCTTTGGATTCTTCATAGAATATTGTAGGTTGAACAACCACTGATAAAGCTCCCAAATAACTCTTATAGACTGGCTTCAATCCATCATAAGACACATAATTGCAAGTGAAATAAGGTTTAGGTGACTGATTTAATGCAGCTGCAGTCACATAGTAAGTCATCCAAAGTAGTACTCTTTTGTCTCTGGTGGACTTCCTAGTACCCTCTTCATCATGTTTTTGCACTTCATTATGTTTTTGTACTTCATCACTTGTTTGTTCTGTCTCCATATTGGTGAAATGTTGGTGGTGAACATGATATGTAAAAATTAGGCCCTCTTCTGTATCAGTTGTCCATGTAATATCATCTAGAACAGCCCGCTCCTCAATGTTGAAGGCATTTGGTGGAATGTCAGTTTGTGAGTTGGTTGCTGCATCATGTTCTGCAAACTCCATGTCTACAAATAGATGTTATTTTTCTTGTTTCCTATATTCAAAAGAAACAAGGACTCTTTGAAGATAACATCCATATTCACAAAAAAACATTGCTAATTAGTTAAATCATATAGGATGTAACCCTTTGTGACTTCTGAATAGCCCATTAAGAATGTGAAAGAATTCAAAAATAATATAGCACAGACAACCAATTGTCCTTATATCTTCCATGTTTGTCTTCTTCTTGTGAAAGACTTCTAAAAGACTTTTACCTATTAATACACTTGATGGTAACCTGCTAATGACATATATTGCTGCCAACACATACTGTTCCCAAAATCTCAGAGGTATGTTCCCTTGAAACCTCATTGCCCTTGCTGTTTCTAGAACATGTACGTGCTTTCGTTCAGCAATTCCTTTCTACTGAGATGTGTAAACACATGTCATCTGATGAATGATTCCATTTGATTGGAACAACTTACTACATGCCTCATTTACAAATTCTGTCCTATTATCTGTTCTAACAAGTTTCACTTATCTCGAACCGAGACTGAACTAGCTTCAAAAAAATTTCTTAGTAAAACCAATACATCACTTTTCAATTTCAACAAGTAAACCCAAGTCATCCGTGAATGATCATAAACAAATGTCAAAATAATTTATTTCCATCAAAAGTATGGACAGTATATGGTCCCAATACATCAATATGTAATAAGTGAAACACATCTTCAACTCCGTTACTACTTGTGCTACATTGTAGCCTACAATGTCTAGCTAGAGGGAACACATTACAATTGTCTATCTTCCTTTTACAGTCATCATATGCTAATGAAAAAAGATACTTCAATGCTCTTTTTGAAGCATGTTCAAGCCTTTTGTGCTAGAATCCAATGTCTAAGTCTGACTTCTTTGCAACCAAACGTTGAAGTGACCCTTTATTATTCCTAGTGGTAGTTTGTGGTAATAGGTAAAGGCTTCTCCTTTCTTTCCAATCACCTTCACCTTCTCACTGCAAATGTCTTGACGTAGATAGAAATCAGGGTAAAAAGTTGCACATCAATTTAATTCCTTTGTGATCTTAGACACTGACAACAAATTATACTTGAACTCAGGTAAGTATATCGCATTATCAATTCTTCCTGCATTTTCTACATTACATGATCCTATACGAGTCACATTTGATACCTCTCCATTAGGCAAGTGTACTTTCTTTGTATGTATTCCAACAACTATTAATTTGTTTTCTGATGTGTCTAAATTAGAAGTCAGGTGGTTTCTAGACCCAGTATCTATAATACATTCATGATTATTAACATCAACAAGGAAATCATTGATACTACATGCCATATTAGTTGAGGCTTTTGGCATATTCTCCTCATTGAGCAGCCTAAATATCTGGTTGTACTGTTCTGCTGTGAAATGAGGAATTTGAGGTACCTTGAAAGCATCTTGGTTCACTCCTCTTCCTGCTGCAGCATGTGGCTTACGTTCCCCTGCCATTTCATTGTGAGCTGTATTGCCTCCAAATTTCTTTTTGAACTTGAAGTCATCAAGGTAACCAATCAATCTGTAACATCCTTCTCTAGTATGACCTTTCATTTTGTAGTAATCACAGAACAAATTATAATTCTTTCTAGGATTTTTGTTGTTAACAGGGCTTTCATTTTAGCATTGTCACTAGGAACTACTGCATTTTCCATATTTCTTTGGCTTTCTCTTTCCATCAGCATAGAGTAGGCTTTGTTCACAGTTGGGAGTGGATCTATCAGCATGATCTACTCACGTTCCAGTTCATATGTCTCATTTAGTCCCATGAGAAACTGCAATAGCTTCTGCCTACGCATAAAAACCTCATATGCATTTGACTTTGGACAATCACAACCAGGAGCTTGTTCCAAACAATAAAATTTAGCCCAAAGTTCATGCAATTTTGAGAAATAAGTTGCAATTGAGCTTGTTCCTTCATTTACAGTGGCTATAGCCCTGTGTAACTAGAGGATTGTAGAGCCATTGACTTTATCAAATCTCTCATTCAAGTCCTTTGAAACATCACATGCAATCGAAGAATACACGATTCCACTCAGCAATTCACTTAAACACAGTTTATAATCAACGAGAGAACAATCGCATTGCATCTATCACATAGATCTTTCAAATTCGTACTGTGATCTTCCTTCTTACATATGCCTTCAATGAATCCTATTTTAATGCGACCTAATATCGCGATACGCATTGCCCTGCTCCACACAGAAATTGTCTGATCCTGTCAACTACAATGAGATTAAGATAACTCTTGAATTGTCCGTTAAGTGTAGAAATAGAGGATGATTATGACTTAGATTTTAGTAACATATTATCAACAGTCACCATTTTATGATTTCTTCAATTTGTGCCCTAGATTTGGAGTAATGAAGATAAACCTACATAATCAAAACGAATTACAAAAATTAAGTTGAGATCGATGAGCTTTGGTCCATATTAATGGCCTCCCTGCTCTGGTACCATGAACAAAACTGAGCTACACATCCATGAGTTTTGAGCTTCAGTTATGGAGGACAATTGACAGAGAAAGAAGACGAGTGAGAGAGAATCAATTATTCTTATTTCAACTAAGAGAAATATGTACAGTATACACCTATTTATACTTAAGCTTAAAACATCTACTAACTATCTAACTTATACTCATTACTGTAACAACCTTCTAACAATAATTTGAACCGCCTAACTAACTGACTCACATGCTTGTCACGTGCTCACTACTTAGCTGCCTCAATACCACTTCATTCCCAAATTGAAGAGAGTTTTAATGAAGCTATTGAGTACTAGATATTAGTAAGAATATCTTAATGTTAGTTGAAGTAGATGAAGTTAAAAGTTAAAGATAGTTGTAAGGAATACAACTTCGGCTCATAAGTGAGGAAACTGATTTTCTTACTTTTGATGGAAAATATTTTCCTAAAAATTGACTTTCATTGTTTGAAACACCAAAAAATGACTTATCAGGGATAACACTTTCCTTTCATCAAACACACCCTAATATCAAGCTTAATTTAGTAAATGCATAAAAAGAAAAAGCATAAAATTAATAATTATGTAAGGCTACACATGCAAACATGGAAAAAATTTGATATATAAATATAAAATTCACCATTTGTTCATAATATGTAAGAAATGCATTGAAATAAATAATCTCAAGGAACAATTTATCATCATCTTGTATACCTTTTTCCTTATTGACCCACATATCTTAACTAAAGATCATCATTGAATCATCCTTCATCACAAAAAATGACTTCGGCTTATAAGCTACACGAATAAATGTATTTATTATCTCACTGTGATAGTAATAAGAATATCTTCTTGGCCTTGATCAGATGCTTGAACTAATTTAATCACGCATCTCCACATCTCCACCACCAATTCGACAAGTTTGGAGTTAAGACGTAATAGCTTGATCATTAATCTCGGTAGGTGTCTGAATGCCTCCTCAAAAAAAAAAAAAAAAATTACTATGGTTAGTATTTTTCCTTCATTTCAATTCTCAAATTATTGAAATTGCTACAAGAATAACGCTAACAACAATAACAAAAGAAAACATTATCTTCTTTTCATTTCACTTTTTAGGGTTTATCTAGAGTTTTTTTTTTTACCAGAGCTATCTGAGCGTCTTGTTTATGTTTTTCTTTGAAAGAAATTGCATCTATTGGGTATAGATTCTTAAGCCTAAAATAACAAAAACTAAATTACTGATTTTTTTTAATATACTTGATTATTAGTCATTTAGGTTCTTCACAAGAACAAAATCAATCTAGGATGAGAAAATTAAGAAATAGATCTATTCAAGTATTAGGAATACTAGATTATTTATTGAAAGTCTCACCATCTTGAACCTCTTTAGCGGAATCTTCTAAATTTTCATTAGCCCTGAAAATAAAAAGGAAACGAAACAAAAAATAAAATTGTTAGTTTTTTTCATGTTTATTAAAAATTAAAAAGAATCATGATAGAGAACCTGTCAGCTTCAGCCAATTTTTGTTTCTCAATATACTCCAGAGCTGCTTTCTTTGATCGAAAAGCTCTTCGCACACCTGGTGCCTTATAGGACTGCATACCACAAAATAATTTGGATATGGATTATAATTAACTCAATTATTTTTAATTTTCAAAGTAATGAAATTGGATTGGATTGGATTTTTCAATGTTGAAATATTCAGATTACATGTCAGAATTTGAATGAAAAAGAAAACACTTTTTTAAAGTAAATAATTCATGTATAACCATCTCTTCATTATCCATCACAACATAACAATCCTTTATTATTAATCGTGCACATTTGTTAGAACAAAAACACTCAGAAAGAGTACATATTTACTTACCCTATCAACATAGCCTGCAGTTTTTCCATTTCTGCGGTAGGTCTCAATCTTTTTCCATCCTTCAGGCAACCAAGAATCGTCATGACCATTGCTAGATTGCCTCCTTTTTCTTCTCTTCTTTTGCACCTCTTCATCTGCATTGCTAGATTGTCCAGTTTCTTGCACGAACTGTCCAGTTTCTTGCACAAACTGTCCAGTTATTACTTGCTCTGAGGGGTTTTTGTCTTCAGAGCTAATAATAACAGGTTCTTTATTCTCCATTTGAGAATCTTCTTCAACTGAATTTGTTAGCTTAGACTGTGCATCATCTGCCACATCAGCTTTCTCTTTGGATTTTTTTGCTCTCCTGGCCTCTCTATAGGCTTCAAGAACTGGATCAGGTGAAACATCAGAAACTATTGGTGAGCAACAATCCTCAAAATCACTATAGTTGAAACTCTCAACCATTTTCTTAATCTTTTTTTTTTTCCTATGATAGAACCCAAATGCTCATCATATATATATATAGTTGTATGCAAAAGCAAAACTGCTAAGTAATAGATTTATTGAATCTACATGATCTGTACATTACATTCATTGTTAGAAATCTAATAAGTTTTCTTCTATATTTGCTTTTTCATGAAAACTATACTAAATATTCCATCTTTACATATTAGATTGCCTATTCTTAAAATTTGAGGTGGATTTGGATTAAGAAGATTAATTAATACTTACCTTTAAGGCAAGGCATCTTTATCTGTAATTGAATAGTAGAGAAAATTAATTTGGTAAGTTTTTAATTTTTTTCAAGTGTGCCTTCTTAATTAGTATAATAGGTGTTGAAATTTGAGTAGGTAAAAATAGTCCGATGATCTATCCAAAACTACGTAGAAGACAGATTGAAGGTTTAGTTAAAGGTTGCCTACTAATACAAATACTACTAAAAACAATTAAATTAACAAAACAAAACAAAAGAACAATAACAACAATAACCATCAAAATGATTTTGTTCTAGAGCAACAACTATGCTGATAATATTTTTCATCAAGTGATATAAAATAAGACCATCCAAAAACGTGCACTATTCAGTTCATTTGAGTATATGGCTATCTCTCTCTCTCTATATTGGGTACGTAAAATTGAAATACTAAGTAAGGACTTGAATCACAGTTTCACGAATCTAATTTATTAGATATTTAAATAAACAATGGTGAATTAAGGCACCAATTTAACCTCAAATTAAGTTAGTCAAGAATCTTAACCGTTTCTTGAACAATACATTTTCTAGTTAAGTGGCTTTTAATGGTTAGAGTCTCCTCATACGATCTTGGTCAATCATCACCTCGTAACTTAGTTTGCATTTGAATAATTTCTTAACATTGAACTCTTCAACTTGCTTTTAAATGATTTCTCATTTTTCTTGTGAATTTCATATAGTAGTAATTAATATTTGCAGTACTATATAGCGTCTTTAGGATAATAACCAAATGAATTTACCTTGTGTTTAAAGAAACTAATGAAAAGATAAGAGAGAAAGCTAGCAACGTTTTAAGAAGGAAAATAAATTGTATTTCACTCCAATATTTCTACGTGTAGTTGTTAGAATTTATATGTTACACACACGATACACTTGCGGGTTGACTATATTTAGGACTAGTTAGCATATTTCTTATTTGTAGAAATTTCAATCTAAGAGTTCTAACCTAAACAACATCTAGGTTATTATCTTTACATTTAGTGGTGTATTTAAGTGTGGAGTTGGGTGGTTAATTAAGTATATGTATTAAAGTTCTTAGGGAGGTGTAGT
Organism: Nicotiana paniculata; assembly: GCA_005239505.1. Lineage (NCBI taxonomy): Eukaryota > Viridiplantae > Streptophyta > Magnoliopsida > Solanales > Solanaceae > Nicotiana > Nicotiana paniculata. The sequence goes on along the minus strand of ML329951.1, from coordinate 48,844 downwards.
CATTCTTATATCTAAACATATCCTACTTATCCCGTAGCCTACATTACAACCAATTAAAGTCCTACTTGATCCTTGACTGAATGACTCAACTAGGTACGTAGTACACTACTGGCAAGCCTATGGTTCATCTTTGGTGGCATATGAATGTTGTTTCTGAGAGTGAGTGAATTCTTTCTATCTTGAGTTCCTAATTGTTCTTAACTTTTATTGTGCGTGGAACTACTCTCAATTGTTGTGTGAGGGCACTTGATTCATGAAGGAAAGGTAATTCTTGACCTCTATGTTAGAGTAAGTGAGCGGGTTATAGGTAATGCATGGTGCTATTGAGTCAAACTTTGAGGTTAAGATGTCACGATATTGTACTTAATGTATTTTAAAAAGTCTTGGTGTGATGAGTCTTGAGTGTTGTTGAAAAATGGCGTATTTAGGTGAAGTGTAGTTTGATTGCTCGGGGACGAGCAATGGTTTAAGTGTGGGGCGTTGATGGTAGGCTATAATTTTGTATTTTGATCACTAATTGCACTCTAATTCGCTACATTTTACTAGTGTTTGAGCTTTAAATGGTATTAATTTGCACTGAGTGTGTATTTTATGCTTAGCAGGAGCGATTATGAGTTACAATGAGGTTATGGAGCTAATTCAAGCTATTATGGAGCTTTGACGTCTGAGTAAGAGCCCATGGAGTAAGTTGAGATTGTGTTCGAGGAACAACAGATGATAGTGCACTCAACAAGAGAAAGGAAGAATTGAGCACGAAACCACCCAAGTGCACGGCCGCGCACTGGTTGCACATGATATGCCGAACGCAAACCAAAGTGTGCGGCCATATGCACAGTCACCTGCCCAGGTACGCGGTCGTGCATGTCTGTTCCAGAAAACTTTCCCAAGCCTATTTTGGTAATTGCGGAGGCGACTTTCCTTGACCTATTGAAGCCCAGCTCGTCTAAAAAGAGGGGATCCGAAATTTTGGGAGCAACTTTTGGGAGAGAAGAAGCACGAAAGCAACGGAAAAAGCAAAAGACTTGATCCAATACATTCAATATGGATGTTTGTTTGAATTTGGGAATTATAATATCTTCTTGTTCTTCTAATACTCTTGCCTTGAATAATATCCATTATGGAGTAATCTTTTTTAGGGTTATTGACGGATGTGAGATTTGAAAATTGTTTTGGGTTTTACTCGATGTTAAATGTCAGAATTCATTGAATGGGTTATTAATTGAATTGCAAGGCTTATTGTAGTTTTACTTTAATCGAAAGAGAAGTTTTGTTGCTATTTGCATTGTACCATCTTATTGGGTTGCTTTTATGCCTTTTCTAGGTAATCGAAAGAGCTTAGAGAGTTATCAATTAACCTAGTTGGAAAGAATAATCGAGAGGTGTTCTTCGAAAGATTCTTCATTCACTATTTTTGTGCATATGCTCATAGGACCTGTTATTAGGCTAATTAAAGGAATCAAAATTTATTCGGAAGAAGACTTTGAATCCCTAAAGTAGCCTAATCATCTGTTGAAATCGAAGGAGTCAATAGAAGTTAAGAACCCAGAACAATAGTTGATCACATATTTTGTCGATAATAACATCAATCAAAGGTTTATTATTCTGGATAGTGTTGAGCTGAAGATTTATTAGAACATTATTTAAAGCAATCCATGTGGAGACGATTTAATACTATACTATCTTTGACTAGCAAGCCTACGTTTCATACACCGGTTTTGTGCTCGTCACTAACTAACTAACGCACATGCTTGTCACCCGATCACTACTTAGATTCCTCAATACCTCCCCCCCCCCTCAAGCTGGTAGGTGCGAAGATGTTGAGCACTCCCATCTTGGACATTATAAACTCATGAGGCGGTCTTGCAAGCCCTTTAGTGATTATGTCTGTCGGTTGATCTCTTAATCGTATATGTACTGTCTTGATCAACCCCTTTTGAATTTTTTCTCTAATGAAATGGCAGTCTATTTATTATGTTTTGTTCTCTCATGATATACTGGATTTGTTGGTATCTGCAATGCAACTTTACTGTCACAGTGCAACAAAAATTAGCAACTCTACCTTTGCGTGCTCCTAGCTTCTTGAACATCCCCATTATCCACACAAACTCTAAAACCACTGAGGCCATGCTTCTGTACTCTGCTTTTGCTGGGTTTTTGGATATTGTACTTTGTTTCTTGGACTTCCATGCAACCAATGAATCTCCCTATTTCACAATGAATTCTATTATATATTTTCTTATGTTTGGACAAGATGCCCATCAACATCACAGAATACAGTCAAGGTGTTCTTTTTGTTGCTACTCATCATGATGCCTAATCCTGGTTCCTTTTTTACATATTTGACTACCCTTATGGTTGCTTCCTAATGTGACTTCTTTGGATTTTGCATGAACTGGCTAAGTGTTTGAACAATAAAAGCAATGTCCATCCTGGTTAAGGTTAGATACAACAACTTACCAAACACCCTTTTATATTGTCCCTTGTCTTCTAGTAGTTCATCATTACCTGATCCTGTGTTCTCATCTAGTTCAGCAGTTGTTAGCTTCTGATTTCAATCCAAAGGTGTCCAGATTGGCTTAGCTGCACTCAATCCCCTTTCTGATATCAACCCCAAGAAATATTTCAGTTCCCCCAAATCCTTAAGCTTGAAGAATTGATGTAATTGCTTATTGGTTTATTCCATAAGCATCATATCATTACCAGCTATTAGCATTTCATCCACATATACACAGATAACCACTATTTTACTGTCTTGCTTCTTTGTAAACAAGGAATAATCTAGATAACTTTGCACAAATCCTTAATGAATCAGTGCCTCAATTAACTTGATATTCCACTGCTTGCTTGCTTGCTTCAGCCCATATAGGGATTTGACAAGTCTACAACCTTGCCTTCATTCACCTCTTGGCTGGAAAATCCCTCAGGCAACTTCATGTACACTTCATCATAGAGATCCCCTTGAAGGAAGGCATTATATACATCCATTTGATGTATATGTCACCCTTCAGTTGCTCCAACAGAAATCACTGCTCTTACAATAACTATTTTTACAACTGGAGAAAATGTTTCATGCTAGTCCAACCCTTCTCTCTAGTTATACCCCTTGGCTACGAAGTGTTCCGTGAACCTCTCAATGTCTCCATTTTATTTGTACATTACCTTGTAAACCCATCTGCTTTGCACTTCATTATGGTGTTGTTCTGTCTCCATAATGGTGAAATGTTGGTGGTGAACATGATATGCCAAAGTCGTGCCCTCTTCTATATCAGTTGTCCCTTTAATATCATTTAGAACAGCCACTCCTAAATGTTGAAGGCATTTGGTGGAATGTCAGTTGGTGAGTTGGTTGCCGCATCATGTTCTGCAAACTCCATGTCTACAAATAGATATTATTTTTCTTGTTTTTTATATCTAAAAGGAAACAAGGACTCTTTGAAGATAACATCCCTACACAAAAAACCATTGCTTAGTTAAATCATATAGGATGTAACCCTTTATGACTTCTGAATAGCCCATTAAGACTACTGTTGTTGCTTAGCTGCAAACTTGTCATGAACATTCATTCTCTTTGCAAAGCACATATAACCAATTGTCCTAATATGTTAATATTTGGCTTCTTTATGTGAAAGACTTCAAAAGGACTTTTCCTTGCTAATACACTTGATGGTACCTGTTAATGACATACACTACTACCAGCACATAATGTCCCTGAAGTCTCATAGGTATGTAGCATTGAAACTCTATTGCCCTTGCTGTCTCTAGAACATGCTCGTGATTTCTTTCAACAATTCCTTTCTTTTGAGGTGTGTAAACACATGTCCACTAATGAATGATTCCATTCGTTTGGAACAACTTACTACATGCCTCATTTTCAAATTCTGTCCCATTATCTATTTTAATAATTTTGACTTGTCTATTGAACTGAGTCTGAGCTAGCTTAAAAACTTTTCTAAGTAAAATCAATACATAACTTTTCAATTTCAACAAATAAACCCAAGTTATCCGTGAATGATCATCAAAAATTGTCAAAAATAGTTTATTGCCATCAAAAGTTTGCACAACATATAGTCCCCATACATCAATATGTAACAACTGAAACAAACCTTCAACTCTGTTACTACTTATGCTAAATGGGAGCCTACAATGCCTAGCTAGAGGACACACATTACAATTGTCTATCTTCCTTTTACAGTCATCATAGGCTAATGAAAAAAGATGCTTCAGTGGTCCTGTTGAACCATGTCTAAGACTTTTGTGCCAGAGTCTAATGTCTAAGTTTGACTTCTTTGCAACCAAACCTTGAAGTATCCCTTTATTATTCCTAGCAGTAGTTTGTGGTAATAGGTAAAGGCTTCTCCTTTCTTTCCAGTCACCTTCAACTTCTCACTGCAAAGTTCCTGAAGCAGATAAAAATCAGGGTAAAAAGTTGCACAACAATTTAACTCCATTGTGATCCTAGACACTAACAACAAACTATACTTGAACTCAGGTAAGTATAGCATATTATCAATTCTTCCTGCATTTGCTACATTAAATGATCATATATAAGTCACATTTGATACCTCTCCATTAGGCAAGTGTACTTTCTTTGTATGTATTCCAGAAACTTCCAATTTATTTTCTAATATGTCTAAATTAGAAGTCATGTAGTTTGTAGCCCCAGTATCAATAATTAATTCTTGATTATTATCATCAACAAGGAAAGCATTAATACTACCTGTCATATTAGTTGAGGCTTCTGGCATATTCTTCTTATTGAGCAGCCTAAGTAATTGGTTGTACTGTTCTGCTGTGAAATGAGGAATTTGAGGAACCTTTAAAGCATCTTCGTTCACTACTCTTCCTGCTGCAACCTGTGGCTTAGGCTCCCCTGTCATTGCATTGTGAGCTTGCCTCCAAATTTCTTTTTGAACTTGAAGTCATCAGGTAACCAATCAATCTATAGCATCCTTCTCTAGTATGACCATTCATTTTGCAGTAATCACTGAATAAATTATAATTCTTCCTAGGCTTCTGAGCATTAAATCCTTTTGTTGTTAACATGGCTGTCATCTCAGTATTGTCACCAGGAACTACTGCATTTGCCATACTTCTTTGGCTTTCTCTTTCCATCAGCATAGAGTAGGATTTGTTCACAGTTGGAGTGGATCCATCATCATGATCTACTCACCTGCTTGTTCATATGTCTCATTGAGTCCTATGCTGAAATGCAATAGCTTTTGCCTACGCATAAAAACCTCATATTCATTTGACTTTGAACAATCACAACTAGGAGCTGGTGCTAAACATCCAAATCCATCCCAAAGTTCACACAACTTTGAAAAATAAGTTGCAATTAAGCTTGTTCCTTAATTTGTAGTGGCTATAGCTCTGTGTAACTAGAGAATTCTAAAGCCATTGACCTTATCAAATCTCTGCTTCAAGTCCTTCCAAACAACACAAGCATTCGAAGAATACACGACTCCATGCAGCAAATCACTCGATACACAATTCTGATAATACGTTGAGTGTAGAAATAGAGGATGATTGTGACTTAGATTTTCTGGAAACGTATTATCAATTGTCACCATTTTATGATTTCTTCAGTTCGTGCCATAGATTTTCAGAAATTAAGATAAAACTACAGAATCAAAACAAATTGTGGAAATTAAGTTGAGATCGATGAGCTTAGGTCCATATTAATGGCCTCTCTGATCTAATACCATGAACAAAACTGAGCTACAAAGCCATGCAAGCTGAGTTTTGAGCTTCTATTATGGAGGACAATTGACATATAAAGAAGAAGAGTGAGAGAGAATCAGTTATTCTCGTTTCAACTATGAGAATTCGTACAGTATACACCTATTTATACTAAAGCTTAAAACATCTACTAACTATCTAACTAATAATCATTACTGTAACAACCTTCTAACAATAATTAGAACCGCCTAACTAACTAACACACATGCTTGTCACGTGCTTAGTACTTAACTGCCTCAATACCACTTCATTCCCTAATTGAAGAGAGTAGCAATGAAGCTATCGAGTACTAGAGATTAGTAATAATGTCTTAATGTTAGTTGAAGTAGATGAAGTTAAAAGTTAAGGTAGTCGTAAGCAATATAACTTCGGCTCGTAAGTGAGGAAAATCATTTCTTACTTTATATTCTCCTAAAAGATTGTTTAAAACATCAGAAAATGACTCATCCCGGATAACCCTTTCCTTCCCGTCAAACACACCCTAAATATCAAACTTAATTTAGTAAATGCATAAAACAAAAAATAGAGGGAATAGTTTTGAGCATAAAAAGAAAAAAGCATAGAATTAATAATTATGTAAGGCTACATGTGCAAACATGGTAAAAGTTTGATATATAAATGTAATGTTCACCATTTGTTCATAATATCTAAGAAATGCATCGTGATAAATAATCTCAGCTAACAATTTGCCATCATCCTGTATACCCTTTTCCTTATTGACCCACAAATATTAACTAAAGATCATCATTGAATCATCCTTCATCCCAAAATGACTTTGGCTTATAAGCCACATTAATAAATGTATTTATTATCTCACTGTGATAGTAATAAGAATCTCTACTTGGCCATGATCAGGTGTTTGCACTAATTTAATCCTGCATTTCCGCATCTCCACCACCAATTCGACAAGTTTGGAGTTGAGACGTAATAGCTTGATCATTAATCTCGGTAGGTGTTTGAATGTCTCCTGAAAAGAAAGAATTATTATGGTCAGTATTTTTCCTTCATTTCAATTCTCAAATTATTGAAATCGCTACAAGAATAACGTCAACAACAATAACAAAAGAAAACATTGTCTTCTTTTCATTTTACTTTTTAGGGTTTATGTAGAGAATTTTTGTACCAAAGCTATCTAAGCGGCTTGTTTATGTTTTTCTTTCAAAGAAATTGCATCTTATTGGGTATAGATTCTTAAGCATATAATAATAAAAACCAAATTACTGATTTTTTTCAATATACTTGATTATTAGTCATTAAGGTTCTTCACAAGAACAAAATCAATCTAAGATGAGAAAATTAAGAAATAAATCTATTCAAGTATTAGGAGTACTAGATTAATTATTTAAAAGTCTCACCATCTTGAACCCTTTGTGCGGGATCTATGTCAACCAACTGCTCGAATGAAGCACCCGATACCCTCTCCCGATTCATAAGCAACCGAAGATGATAAGACAGACCATCCACAAACTTCCTCACCCTCTCCCTATCCGTAGGGACAATCTCAGAAGCATACCGAGCCAACTCGGACAACCTCATCTCGTACTGAGTAACTGATAACTCTCTCTGGCGCAACTGCTCAAACTACCTGCACTACTCCTCTCTTTGGGACTGAGGAACATACTTCTCGAAAATGATCGTGGAGAATTGCCGCTAGGTAAGAGGTGATGAACCAACCGGTCTACCCCCCTCGAGCGACTCCCACCATGTAAAGGAAGCACCCGCAAACGGAAATGTAGCAAATGAGACCCCACTAGTCTCCAAAATACCCGCGGTATGCAGGATCCTCTGGCACCTATCTAGAAATCCCCGGGCGTCCTCGCCCTTTGTACCACTGAAAGTAGGAGGCTGAATTCTGCTGAATCTCTCCAACCTGTGCTGCTCATCCTCAGGCATAGCAGGGACCATATAATCCTGGACCGGAGCAACTGGCTGAGCTGGGACCGCCCCCGGTGCCTGAATACCCTGTGCAGCCTGATCAGTGCCCTGGCAGCTGAAGTCTGATTGTCTCCCCCGTACTGAGCTGCAATGGCAGAAGAAGACATAGCGACTGCCTAAGCCAAACTGGTGCATATTGCCAATATCTGAGGCAGGGCCTCTTGAAGACCCGGAATAACCATAGGCACTGCGGGTGCCTGAGCCTATCCCGCTGGGAAACCATCGGCGTGGAACCTGATCATGATCAATAGGGGGATCCTGAGGTACTGCCCCGACTGCTGCGTGGGCTGGCCCCCTACCTCTACCACGGCCTCGGCCGCGGCCTCGACCTCTCGCTGGTCTAGCCGGTGATTGGTCACTCTGATCGGTATGGCGTGTCCTCACCATCTGTGAGAGAATGAACAACGTAAGTTCAGATTTCAAGAATCAATAGGTCAGCACGAAATAGTTCAAGAAAGATAGAATGTTTCCTAAAATTTCGGCAGCCTCTCGAAGATAAGTACAGACGTCTCCGTACCGATCCGCAAGACTCTACTAAACCTGCTCATGACGGTCGAGTCCTATGTAACCTAGGGCTCTTATACCAAACTAGCACGACCCCAAATCCTGAGCCGGCCGTGACGGCCCCTACCGTGGAACTAGGCTAGCCAATATATCACATGTTCACAATTTCTTTTAAAACCCCATTTCCAATATCTGAGCATTTCATAAATATAAAGAAGCTACGAAAATAAAGTAGGTCATCATAATAAAATACTGCCAACCCTAAAACCCGGAGCCAACGTGTCATGAGCATCTAGAAGACTAAGTCATAATATACTGTCATAATACAAAACCGACGAATGAAATGAACATATAACAGGTTGGGAAAAACAGAGATGCTACAGACGCTGGACAACTACCTCTATATCTCACCAATCTGGCTCTGCTGCGGAATAAAGGCTAATGCTCGATGTCTGCTCCTGAATCTGCATACAGAGGTGCAGGGAGTAATGTGAGTACACCAACTTAGTAGTAATGAAAATAAATCAGGTCTGAGCAGCAAGAACCGTATAAAATCATGTCATCAAATCACAGGAGGCACATCTTTACTTCCAAATAGTATAACATAGATGTATGAAATTGTCATGCCTTAAAAATCAATTTCCGAATACCCTTTAACAATATATATATTTTTCAACAACTTCAACCGAAAGGTCTAGCATAAAAATGAAATGAATCATATAGAGGCCCCTCGGGCAAAAACATATTACATAAGCTTAGAATGAAAGTAGCGAAATCATCCGTAGCCCCTTGGGCAAAACATGTATCATAATCAGCCCCTCGGGCATGCCTCTCAGTCACTCATGATCAGCCACTCAGCACCTCACAGTCAGTCATAATCAATCACTCAGCACCTCACAGTCACTCATACCTCCCAATCACTCGTCACTCGGCACTCGCACTCGCACTCAGTAGGTACTTGCGCTCACTGGGGGTGTGTACAGACTCCGTCTCCGAAGGGGATCCTTCAGCCTAAGCGCTAAATGAATAGCCAAATCATTGCATCAATCGCTCTCAGGCTCTCGGCCTGTCTCATATCATAAATATCCTCACAACATTGGCCCTCGGCTGCACTCAGTCAGACACTCTCAATATGCCACTCGGGCCATAAGTAAAACGGGGTTCTCCATCCCGAAAATAGTATTTCATTTCAAGAAAAATTAATATCATCATATAGGAGTGTCAACAATTTCACAAGGAGATTGAGTGTAAAACCATAGTTTCAAGTAGTGAGAATATCAGTAAAGTAGCCCCTAAGGGGATAAAACAGATCGACACTAGGCCCCAAACATGGCTCATAGCCAAAATATTACACAAATCATTAGAATATAATTTAACATAAGATTTTGAGTAAATATGCAACTCATTAGTTTCCGCGGAGTGGACCTAGTCCAATCCAAAAATCAGTACGCGCCACATTTTCGTCATCCGCCATGTGCGCCATTCCCAATTCAGTGAGAAAATATGTAGTCCTGGGTTCCGTACCCTCAGGACAAGATTTAAGACCATTACTTACCTCTACCAGGCCGCGACACTAGTCCGCTATGCCTTTGCCCCTCAAATTGGCTCCCGATTGCTCCGAATCTAGCCAAAACAAGTTCAACATCATTAATATATACTCAAGGAACACAACCCAACCGAAAATTATCAATTAAATCAAAAATCTCGAAATTCGGCCAAACCCGAGCCCCGGGCCGAAATCTTGGAATTCCAAAATTTTTTACATCATTAGAAACCTCGTCCTCCCTCGATTCTAAACATACCAAGAACACCAAAATCGAACCACAATTGCCATTCCAAAATCTCAAAAGAAATCTCAATTCCTTCCTCCCATTTTTCCAACTTTTCTTACCCAAATCCTTAAATTTTCAAGCCTAATCTCAATAATATAGCATAGGAACGGGATTAACAAATCAAAGAACTCACCTTTGCTGAAGAACCTGGAAATCCCCTCTCAAAACCACTTTCAATAGACTCCTCCCGCATGCAAATTGATGAAAACTTAATAAATTTCGTGGAGGGGGTCCTTTTTATACTGTTCTGCACAGTCATTTCCGCACCTGCGGTCCTAAGGTGCGCACCTGGGAAACTCACTTATCTGGCCCATTCCCGCGCCTTCGACCAACTTTCCGCACCTGTGACATCGCAGGTGCGACAAAAATACTCGCACCTGCAGACCTCTCCTATACAGACAAAACTCGCACCTGCGACCTTTCTCTCCGCTCCTGCGACTAACCTTCCGCAGGTGCGAAAACACCAGCAAACCAGCACAGCAGATTTCCAAAAATCACTCCAACTTCCCGTCAACCATCCGAAATCAATCCCGAACCTCTCGGGCCCCAACCAAACATACCAACACATCCCGTAACATTATTCCAACTTAGTCAAGCCCTCGAAACACCAAAAACAACACGAAAACACCAAATTTTCATCAAATTCAAGCCTAAGAACTTTGGAACTCCTAAAAGTCGCCAACTACGCCGAAACCAACCAAAACACCTCCGATTAACCTGAAATTTTGCAGACATATCCAAAATGACATTAAAAAACTGTTCCAACTTCCGAAATTCCATTCCGATCCCGATAGCCTATTTTCCACTGCCGATCGGAAATCACCAAAACTACTTTCGCCAATTTAAGCCTAATTCTACTCCGGACATCACAAAAATATTCCGAACACACTCCCAAGTCTCAAATAACCTAACGAAGCTATTCGAGCGATAAAATCTGCATTCCGAGATCGTTTACCAATAAGTCAACTCTCAGTTGAGTTTCTCAACTATTAGACTACTTTAAAAGGCTAAATGCCTAAACTCTCACCATAACTACTTCGGACCTAAACCAATTGATCAAACACATCAAAAACAAGATAGCGATACTTAAAAAATGCAGAAATAGGGGAAATAGGGTAAATCTTGTGGAACAACCGGTCGGGTCGTTACATCCTCCCCCTCTTAAAAAACGCTCGTCCTCGAACGGGTCTAGGAACATACCTGGAGCCTCGAATAAGTGAGGATATTTGTCCCGCATCTCCCGCTCGGTCTCCCAGGTGGCATCCTCCACCAGCTGCCCTCTCCACTGAAACTTCACTAAAGCTATATCCTTAGACCTCAGCTTCCTAACCTGACGACCCAAAATAGCCACTGGCTCTACCTCATATGATATATCACCCTCGAGCTGATCCGTGCTGAAGTCCAAAACATGGGAAGGGTCACCAACATTTTTCCGGAGCATCAAAACATGGAATACTGGATGAATACTCGATAAACTGGGAGGCATAGCAAGCCTATAGGCCACCTCCCCAACCTTCTGAAGTACCTCAAATGGTCCAATGAACCTGGGACTCAGCTTTCCTCTCTTCCCGAATCTCATAACACCCTTCATGGATGATACCTTCAGCAACACCCTATCCCCAACCATGAAAGACACATCTCGGACCTTCCGGTCCGCATAACTCTTCTGCCTAGACTGCGCCGTGCGAAGCCGCTCCTGAATCAACTTTGTCTTACTCAAAGCATCCTGAACCAAGTCTGCGCCCAATAGCCTAGCCTCGCATGGCTCAAACCAACCAACGGGAGACCTACACCTCCTACCATACAAAGACTCATACGGAGCCATCTGAATGCTCGACTGATAGCTGTTATTATATGCAAACTCTGCTAGTGGAAGAAACTGATCCCATGAACCACCAAAGTCAACCACACAAGCACACAACATGTCCTCCAAATATGAATGGTACGCTTCGACTGCCCGTCGGTCTGAGTATAAAACGCTGTGCTAAACTCAACCTGAGTACCCAACTCCCTCTGCACGACTCTCCAAAACTGGGACGTGAACTGAGTGCCTCTGTTGGAAATGATAGAAACTGGAACCCCATGCAAACGGACAATCTCCCTGATATAAATCTCAGCTAACCTCTCCGATGAATACGTAGTACCAATAGGAATGAAATGCGTGGACTTGGTTTGCCGATCCACAATAACCCATATAGCATCAAACCTCCTCAAAGTCTGTGGGAGTCCAACTACGAAGTCCATGGCGATCCACTCCCACTTCCACTCTGTAATATCAAACCTCTGAAGCAATCCAGTTGGTCTCTGGTGCTCATACTTGACCTGCTGACAGTTGAGACACCGAGCCACAAACTCCACAACAACCTTCTTCATTCTCCTCCACCAATAATGCTTCCTCAAATCCTGATACATCTTTGCGGCACCCGGATGGATGGAATACCGCGAACTATGAGCCTCTGCTAGAATATAATCTCGAAATCCATCTACATTGGGCACGCAAATCCGGCCCTGCATACTCATGACCCCATCATCACTAATAACCACATCTCTGGCATCACCGCGACGTACCCTGTCCTTAAGAACAAGCAAATGTGGATCATCATACTGCCGTGCTATAATCTAATCGTAAAGAGAAGACTTGGAGGCTACACAAGCCAACACCCGCGGAGGCTCTGATATATCCAATCTCACCAAATGACCTGCTAAGGCCTGAACATCAAGGGCTCACGGCCGCTCTGCTACTGGAAGGTAAGCTAAAATCCCCAAACTCTCTACTCTGCGACTCAAGGCATCGGCCACTACATTGGCCTTCCCCGGATGATATAGGATAGTGAGGTCATAATATTTGAGGAGCTCCAACCATCTCCTCTGACGCAAATTCAAGTCCTTCTGCCTAAGCAGATACTGCAAAATGCGATGATCAGTGAAAATCTCACATTGCACTCCATACAAATAATGCCGCCAAATCTTCAAGGCATGGACAATGGCAGCTAACTCAAGATCGTGCACTGGATAATTCTTCTCATGCACCTTCGACTGTTTGGACGCGTAGGAAATCACCCTACCGTCCTGCATCAATACCGCTCCCAAGCCAACTCTGGAAGCATTACAATAAACTATGTAAGAACCCGAACCAGCAGGCAAAACTAGTACTGGAGCTGTAGTCAATGCCGATTTGAGATTCTGAAAGCTCCCCTCACACTCATCAGACCATCTCAATAGATCACCCTTCTAGGTCAAACTGGTCAAAGGCGAAGTTATCGAAGAGAATCCCTCCACAAAGCGACAATAATATCCTGCCAAACCAAGGAAACTCCTAATCTCTGTAGCTGAGGATGGTCTGGGCCAAATCTGAACCGCCTCTATCTTCTTAGGATCAACCTGAATCCCCTCACTAGATACCACGTGCCCCAAGAAAGCTACCGATCCCAGCCAGAACTCACACTTGGAGAATTTCGCATAAAGCTTCTCCTCCCTCAATCTCTGCAACACAACCCTCAAATGCTGAGCATGCTCTTCCTGGCTACGAGAATAAACCATGATGTCATCAATGAACACAATGACGAAGGAATCAAGATAAGGCGGAAACACGCTGTTCATCAACTGCATGAACGCAGCAGGGGCATTGGTCAGCCGAAATGACATAACCAAGAACTCATAATGACCATACCTGGTCCTGAAAGCAGTCTTCGGAATGTCAGAATCCCAAATCCTCAACTGATGGTACCCAGATCTCAAATCAATCTTGGAAAACACTCTGGCTCCCTGAAGCTGGTCAAACAAATAATCAATACGAGGCAAGGGATACCAGTTCTTCACCGTAACCCTATTCAACTGCCGATAATCAATACACATACGAATGGACCCATCCTTCTTCTTAACGAAAAACACCGGTGCACCCCAAGGTGACACACTAGGCCGAATGAACCCCTTATCCAGGAGATCCTGAAGCTGCTCCTTTAATTCGTTTAGCTCTGCTGGTGCCATACGATATGGTGAAATAGAAATAGGCTGAGTGCCTGGAACCAGGTCAATACCAAAATCAATATCCCTGTCAGGTGGCATGCCTGGCAGGTCTGCAGGAAACACATCCAGAAAATCACGGACCATAGGAACTGAATCAATAGCGGGGGTCTCACCACCGACATCCCTCACAAAGGCCAAATAAGATAAACACCCTTTCTCAACCATGCGCTGAGCCTTCAGGTAAGAAATCAACCTGCTAGGCATATGCTCGGAAGAACCTCTCCACTCAAACCTCGGACACCCTTTCATAGCTAAGATTACGGTCTTAGCTTGACAATCAAGAATAGCATGGCACGGAGATAACCAATCCATGCCCAATATCACGTCAAAATCGACCATGCTGAGTAACAGTAGGTCCACTCGGGTCTCCAGACCCCAAATAGATATAATGCACGATTGATACACACGGTCCACAACAACAGTATCACTCACCGGAGTCGACACACGAACAAAGGTAACTAGAGACTCACGGGGCATATCCAGAAAACCGGAAAAATATGAAGAAATATAGGAATATGTAGAACCAGGGTCAAATAAAGCCAAGGCATCACGGCAACAGACTGAAACAATACCTGCAATCACGACGTCTAAGGCCATAGCATCCGACCTGGCTAGAAATGCATACATACCAGCCTGAACTCCCCCTGCTCGACCTCCCCCTCTAGGGCGGCCTCTGGCTGACTGACCACCACCCCTGGCTGCCTGGGCAGGTGCTGAAGTGACTGGAGCTCAAGTCGAGGGTTGGCCCCTCTGTTGAGAAGATCCACCGAAACGGTGGGGACACTGCCTCCACACGTGCCCAAACTCTCCACACTCAAAGCAACTCCCCGGAGCGGCAGGTGGGGATTTATAGAAACCCCTAGGACTTGAACGGCCACTGGAAGAGTCATGCATAGAAGAACCCTGGACTGGAGGTGCTCGAGCTGCACTCTGAGCTGGGAGGGCACCGAAAGAAGTACGACCTGACTGAGAACCACGGGGAACCTGCCCCGAAGATGCACCACTATGTGCTGGGCGGCCTGAATGAACGACCCCTACTCTACCGAAACTGTCCCCTGAAGGGAGCACCATTGGAACTGCCCGAACCACGAGGCCTCTTGGCCTCCCTCTCCTCCCGCTCCTGGAAGCGAATGGACTCGATATCTCGAGCTATGTCAACCACCTACTCGAATGAAGCACCTGATACCGTCTCCCGAGTCATAAGTAAATGAAGTTGATAAGAAATACCATCCACAAACTTCCTCACCCTCTCCCTATCCATAGGGACAATCTCAGAAGCATACCTAGCCAACTCGGACAACCTCATCTCGTACTGTGTAACTGATAAATTTCCCTGGCACAACTGTTCAAACTACCTGCGCTGCTCCACTCTGTGGGACTGAGGAACATACTTCTCCAAAAAGATCGTGGAGAACTGTCGCCAGGTAAGAAGTGCTGAACCAACCGGTTTACGCCTCTCGAGCGACTCCCACCATGTAAAGGTAGCACCTGCAAACTGAAATATAGCAAATGAGACCCCGCCGGTCTCCAAGATACCCGCGGTACGCAGGATCCTCTGGCAGCTATCTAGAAATCCCTGGGCGTCCTCGCCCTTTGTGCCGCTGAAACTCGGAGGCTGAAGTCTGTTGAATCTCTCCAACCTACTTTGCTCGTCCTCAGGCATAACAGGGACCACATAATCCTGGACCGGAGCAACTGGCTGAGCTGGGACTACCCGGTGCCTGAATACCCTGTGCAGCCTGATCAGGTGCCTGGGCAGCTAGAGTCTGATTGCCTCCCCCTAGCCTGAGCTGTAGTGAAAGAAGAAGACATGGCGCCTGCCTGAGCCAAACTGGTGCATACTGCCAATATCTGAGACAGGGCCTCCTGAAGACCCGGAATAACCATAGGCACTGCAGGTGCCTCAGCCTGTCCCGCTGGGACACCATCGGCGGGAACCTGATCATGATTAGCAGGGGGATCTCGAGGTATTGCCCCGGCTGCTGCGCGGGCTGGCCCCCTACCTCTACCACGGCCTCGACCGCGACCTCGACCTCTCGCTGGTCTAGCCAGTAACTGGTCACTCTGATCGCTATGGCGTGTCCTGACCATCTGTGAGAGAATGAACAACGTAAGTTCAGATTTCAAGAATCAATAGATTAACAAGAAAGAGTTCAAGAAAGATAGAATGTTTCTTAAGAGTTTTGCAGCCTCTCGAATATAAGTACAAACGTCTCCGTACCGATCCGCAAGACTCTACTAAACCTGCTCATGACCGTCGAGTCCTATGTAACCTAGGGCTCTGATACCAAACTGTCACGACCCCAAATCCTAAGCCGGCCGTGATGGCGCCTATCGTGGAACTAGGCTAGCCAATATATCACATGTTAATAATTTATTTTAAAAACCCATTTCCAAAATCTGAGCATTTCATAAATATACAGAAGCTACGGAAATAAAGTAGGTCATCATAATACAATAATGCCAACCCCAAAACCGGGAGCCAACGTGTCATGAGCATCTAGAAGAATAAGTCATAATATACTGTCATAATACAAAACCTCCGAATGAAATGAAGATAAAACAGGGAGGGAAAAAAAGAAATGCTGCGGACGCTGGACATGTACACCTCTATATCCCGCCAATCTGGCTCTGCTGCGGAATAAAGGCTAATGCTCAATGTCTGCTCCTGAATCTGCACACAGAGGTGCAGGGAGTAATATGAGTACACCAACTCAGTAGTAATGAAAATAAATCAGGTCTGAGCAGCAAGAACCGTATAAAATCAATGTCATCAAATCATAGGAGGCACATCTTTACTTCCAAATAGTATAACATAGATGTATGAAATTGTCATGCCTTAAAAATCAACTTCCGAAAACCCTTTAACAATATATATATTTTTCGACAACTTCAACCGAAAGGTCTAGCATAAAAATGAAATGAATCATATAGAGGCCCCTCGGGCAAAAACATATTACATAAGCTCAGAATAAAAGTAGCAAAATCATCCGTAGCCCCTTGGGCAAAATATGTATCATAATCAGCCCCTCGGGCATGCCTATTAGTCACTCATGATCAACCACTCAACACCTCACAGTCAGTCATAATCAATCACTCAGTACCTCACAATCACTCATACCTCCCAATCACTCGTCACTCGGCACTCGGCGCTCGCACTCAGTAGGTACATGCGCTCATTAGGGGTGTGTACAGACTCTGTCTTCGGAGGGGCTCCTTCAGCCCAAGCGCTAAATGAACATCCAAATCATGGCATCAATCGCTCTCAGGCTCTCGGCCTGTTTCATATCATAAATATCCTCACAACATTGGCCCTCGGTCGCACTCAGTCAGACACTCTCAACATGCCACTCGTGCCATAAGTAAAACGGGGTTCTCGACCCGAAAATAGTATTTCATTTCAAGAAAAAGCAATATCATCAAATAGGAGTGTCAACCATTTACAAGGAGACCGAGTGTAAAACCATAGTTTCAAGTAGTGAGAATATTAGTAAACTAGCCCCCAAGGGGCTTAAACAGATCGGCACTAGGTCCCAAACATGGCTCATAGCCCAAATATTACACAAATCGTTAGAACATAATTTAACATAAGAGTTTGAGTAAATATGCAGCTCATTAGTTTCCGCGGAGAGGACCTAGTCCAATCCAAAAATCAGTACGCGCCACATATTCGTCATCCGACATGTGCGCCATTCCCAATTCAGTGAGAAAATATGTAGTCCGGGGTTCCATACCCTCAGGACAAGATTTAAGACCATTATTTACCTCTACCGGGCCGCGACACTAGTCTGCTATGCCTTTGCCCCTCAAATTGGCTCCCGATTGCTCCGAATCTAGCCAAAACCAGTTCAACATCATTAATATATACTCAAGGAACACAACCAAATCGAAAATTATCAATTCAATCAAAAATCTCGAAATTCGGCCAAACCCGAGCCCCGGGCCCACATCTCGGAATTTAATATTTTTTTACATCATTAGAAACCTCATCATCCCCCGATTCTATACATACCAAGAACACTAAAATTGGACCATAATTGCCATTCCAAAACCTCAAAAGAAATCCCAATTCCTTCCTCCCATTTTTCCAACTTTTCTTACCCAAATCCTTAAATTTTCAAGCCTAATCTCAATAAAATGGCATAGGAACGGGATTAACAAATCAAAGAACTCACCTTTGCTGAAGAACCTGGAAATCTCCTCACAAAACCACTTTCAATGGACTCCTCCCGCATGCAAATTGATGAAAAATTTAATAAATTTCGCGGAGGGGGTCCTTTTTATACTGTTCTACACAGTCATTTCCGCACCTGCAGACAATTGGCCGCACCTGCGGTCCCAAGGTGCGCACCTGCGAAACTCACTTATCTGGCGCATTCTCGCGCCTGCGGCCAACTTTCCGCAGCTGCGACATTGCAGGTGCGACAAAAATCCTCGCAGCTGCGGACCTCTCCTATTAAGGAAAAACTCGCACCTGCGACCTTTCTCTCCGCTCCTGCTCAACCGCACATGCGACTCCCCTTCCACAGGTGCGAAAATACCAGCAAACCAGCACAACAGATTTCCAAAAATCACTCTAACTTCTCATCAACCATCCAAATTCAATCCCGAGCCCCTCGGGGCTCCAACCAAACATACCAACACACCTCGTAGCATTATTCCAACTTAGTCGAGCCCTCAAAACACCAAAAACAACACGAAAACACCAAATTTTCATCAAATTCAAGCCTAAGAACTTTGAAACTCCTAAAATTTGCCAACTACGCCGAAACCAACCAAAACACTTCCGATTAACCTAAAATTTTGCGGACATATCCAAAATGACATTACAAAGCTGTTCCAACTTCCGAAATTCCATTCTGACTCCGATAGCCTATTTTTCACTGCCGACCAGAAATCGCCAAACCTAACTTTCGCCCATGCAAGCCTAATTCTACTAAGGACATCACAAATATTTTCCGAACACACTCCCAAGTCCAAAAATAACCTAACGAAGCTATTCGAGCCATAAAATCCGCATTCCGAGATCGTTTACCAGTAAGTCAACTCTCAATTGACTTTCTCAACTATTAGGCTACTTTAAAAGGCTAAATGCCTCAACTCTCACCATAACTACTTCGGACCCAAACCAACTGATCCAACACATCAAAAACAAGATAGCGATACTTAACAAATGCAGAAATAGGGTAAATGGGGTAAATCTTACGGAACGATCGGTCGGGTGGTTACATCCTCCCCCTCTTAAACAAATGATCATCCTCGAACGGGTCTAGAAACATACCTGGAGCCTCGAATAAGTGAGGATATCTGTCCCGCATCTCCCGCTCGGTCTCCAGGTGGCATCCTCCACCGGCTGCCCTCTCCACTAAACCTTCACTGAAGAGTTATCCATAGACCTCAGCTTCCTGACCTGACGACCCAAAATAGCCACTAGCTCTACCTCATATGAACAAGCCATACTGGCTCTACCTCACTGAACAAGCAAATGTGGATCATCATGCAGGCATGCTATAATCTAATCGTAAAGAGAAGACCTGGAGGCTAGACAAGCCAACACCCATGGAGGCTCTGATAGATCCAATCACACCAAATGACCTGCTAAGGCCTGAACATCAAGGGCTAATGGCCGCTCTGCTACTGGAAGGTAAGCTAAACTCCCCAAACTCTCTGCTCTTGGACTCAAGGCATCGACCACTACATTGGCCTTCCCCGGATGATATAAGATAGTGAGGTCATAATCTTTGAGGAGCTCCAACCATCTCCTCGGACGCAAATTCAAGTCTTTCTTCCTCAGCAGATACTGCTAACTGCGATGATCAGTGAAAATCTCACACTGCACTCCATACATAATGTCGCCAAATCTTCAAGGCATGGACAATGACAGCTAACTCAAGATCGTGCACTGGATATTTCTTCTCGTGCACCTTCAATTGTCTGGACGCGTAGGCAATCACCCTACCGTCCTGCATCAATACCGCTCCCAAGCCAACTCTGGAAGTCACAATAAACTGTGTAAGAACCAGAACCAGCAGGCAAAACTAGTACTGGAGTTGTAGTTAATGCTGATTTGAGCTTCTGAAAGCTCTCCTCACACTCGTCAGACCATCATAATAGAGCACCCTTCTGGGTCAATCTGGTCAAAGGTGAAGCTATCGAAGAAAATCCTCAACAAAGCGACGGTAATATCCCGCCAAACCAAGGAAACTCCTAATCTCTATAGATGAGGATGGTCTAGGCCAACTCTGCACCGCCTCTATCTTCTTTGGATCAACCTGAATCCCCTCACTAGACACAACGTGCCCCAAGAAAGCTACCGATCCCAGCCAGAACTCTCACTTGGAGAATTTAGCATAAAGCTTCTCCTCCCTCAATCTCTGCAACACAACCCTGAAATGCTGAGCATGCTCTTCTTGGCTACGAGAATAAACCAGGATGTCATCAATGAACACAATGACGAAGGAATCAAGATAAGGCCGAAACACGTTGTTCATCAATTGCATGAACGTAGCTGGGGCATTGGTCAGCCCAAATGACATAACCAAGAACTCATAATGACCATATGTGGTCCTGAAAGCAGTCTTCGGAATATCAGAATCCCGAATCCTCAACTGATGGTACCCAGATCTCAAATCAATCTTGGAAAACACTCTGGCTCCTTGAAGCTGGTCAAACAAATCATCAATACAGGGCAAGGGATACCGGTTCTTCACCGTAACCCTATTCAACTGCCGATAATCAATACACATACGCATGGACCCATCCTTCTTCTTAGCGAACAACACCGGTGCACCCCAAGGTGTCACACTAGGCCGAATGAACCCTTTATCCAGGAGCTCCTGAAGCTGCTCTTTCAATTCCTTTAGCTTTGCTGGCGCGATACGATATGGTTGAATAGAAATAGGCTGAGTGCCTGGCACCAGGTCAATACCGAAATCAATATCCCTGTCAAGTGGCATGCCTGGCAGGTCTGCAGGAAACACATCCGGAAAATCACGGACCATAGGAACTGAATCAATAGCGGGAGTCTCACCACCGACATCCCTCACAAAGGCCAAATAAGATAAACACCCTTTCTCAACCATGCGCTGAGCCTTCAGGTAAGAAATCACCCTGCTAGGCATATACTCGGAAATACCTCTCCACTCAACCCGCGGACACCCTGTCATAGCTAAGGTCACGGTCTTAGCGTGACAATCAAGAACAACATGGCATAGAGATAACCAATCCATGCCCAATATCACGTCAAAATCGACCATGCTGAGTAACAGTAGGTTCACTCGGGTCTCCAAACCCCCAATAGATATAATGCACGACCGATACACATGGTCC
Source organism: Nicotiana paniculata (assembly GCA_005239505.1). NCBI lineage: Eukaryota > Viridiplantae > Streptophyta > Magnoliopsida > Solanales > Solanaceae > Nicotiana > Nicotiana paniculata. The sequence goes on along the minus strand of ML329951.1, from coordinate 27,479 downwards.
ACAACAACAGTATCGCCCACTGGAGTTGACACACAAAATAGGTTACTAGAGACTCACGGGGCATATCCAGAAAATCGACAAAATATGAAGAAACATAGGAATATGTAGAACCAGGGTCAAATAAAGCCAAGGCATCACGGCAACATACTGAAACAATACCTGAAATCACAGCGTCTGAGGCCATAGCATCCGGCCTGGTTGGAAATGCATACATATGAGCGTGACCTCCCCCTGCTCGACCTCCCCCTCTAGGGCAGCTTCTGGCTGACAGACCACCATCCTTGACTGCCTGGGTGGGTGGTGAAGTGACTGGAGCTGAAGTCGAGGGCTGGCCCCTCTGTTGAGAAGATCCACCGAAACGGCGGGGACAGTGCCTCTACACGTGCCCGAACTCTCCACACTCAAAGCAACTCCCCGGAGCTGGAGGTGGGGACTGATAGAAACCCCTAGCACCTGAACGGCCACTGGAAGACTCATGCATAGAAGAACCCTGGACTGGAGGTGCTCGAGATGCACTGTGAGCTGGGAGGGCACTGAAAGAAGTACGGGCTGACGGAGAACCACGGGGACCCTGCCCCGAAGATACACCACTATAAGCTGGGCAGCCTGACTGAGGAGGCCTGAATGAACGGTCTCTACTCTACTGAAACTGTCCCCTGAAGGGAGCACCACTGGAACTGCCCGAACCACGAGGCCTCTTGGCCTCCCTCTCCTCCCCTTTTTGGCGGCGAATGGAATCGATCTCGTGCTATGTCAACCACCTGCTCGAATGAAACACCCGATACCCTCTCCCGAGTCATAAGCAACCGAAGCTGATAAGAAAGACAATCCACAAACTTCCTCATCTCGTATTGAGTAACTGATAAATCTCCCTAGCGCAGCTGCTCAAACTGCCTGCGCTGCTCCTCTCTGTGGGACTGAGGAACATACTTCTCCAAAAAGATTATGGAGAACTACCGCCAGGTTAGAGGTGCTGAACCAACCGGTCTACGCCTCTCGAGCGACTCCCACCATGTAAAGGTAGCACCCGCAAACTGAAATGTAGCAAATGATACCCCACTGGTCTCCAAAATACCCGCGGTACACAGGATCCTCTAGCACCTATCTAGAAATCCCTGGGCATCCTCGCCCTCTGTTCCGCTAAAAGTCAGAGGCCAAAGTCTGCGGAATCTCTCCAACCTGCGCTGCTCGTCCTCAGGCATAGCAGGGTCAACATAATCCCGGTGCCTGAATACCCTGTGCAGCTTGATCAGGTGCCCGGGTAGGTAGAGTCTGATTGTCTCCCCCAGCCTGAGCTGCAGTGGCAGAAGAAGACATGGCGACTAGCTGAGCCAAACTAGTGCGTACTGCCAATATTTGAGACAGGGCCTCCTGAAGACCCGGAATAACCCTAGGCACTGCGGGTGCCTCAGCCTGTTCTGCTGGGACACCATCGGCGGGAACCTGATCATGATCAATAGGGGGATCCTGAGGTACTTCCCCAGCTGCTGCGTGGGCTGGCCCCTATCTCTAACACGTCCTCGACCGCGGCCTCGACCTCTCCCTGGTCTAGCCGGTGACTGGTCACTCTGATCGGTATGGTGTGTCCTCACCATCTGTGCGAGAATGAATAACGTAAGTTCAGATTTCAAGAATCAATAGATCAACCGAAAGAGTTCAAGAAAGATAGAATGTTTCCTAAAGTTCGGCAGCCTCTCGAAGATAAGTACAGATGTCTCCGTACCGATCCGCAAGATTCTACTAAACCTGCTCATGACCGTCGAGTCCTATGTAACCTAGGGCTCTGATACCAAACTATCACGACCCCAAATCCTAAGCCGGCCATGATGGCTTCTTTCGTGGAACTAGGCTAGCCAATATATCACATTTTCAAAATTTCTTTTAAAAACCCATTTCCAAAATCTGAGCATTTCATAAATATACAGAAGCTACGGAAATAAAGTAGGTCATCATAATACAATACTGCCAACCCCAAAACCCGGAGCCAACGTGTCATGAGCATCTAGAAGAATAAGTCATAATATACTGTCATAATACAAAACCTCCGAATGAAATGAAGATACAATAGGGAGGGAAAAACAGAGATGCTGCGGACGCTGGACAACTACCTCTATATCCCGCCAATCTGGCTCTGCTGCGGAATAAAGGCTAATGCTCGATGTATGCTCCTGAATCTGCACACAGAGGTGCAGGGAGTAATGTGAGTACACCAACTCAGTAGTAATGAAAATAAATCAGGTCTGAGAAGCAAGAACCGTATAAAATCAATGTCATCAAATCACATGAGGCACATCTTCACTTCTAAATAGTATAACATAGATGTATGAAATTGTCATGACTTAAATATCAACTTTCGAAAACCCTTTAACAATATATATATTTTTCAACAACTTCAACCGAAAGGTCTAGCATAAAAATGAAATGAATCATATAGAGGCCCCTCGGGCAAAAACATATTACATAAGCTCAGAATGAAAGTAGCGAAATCATCCGTAGCCCCTTGGGAAAAACATGTATCATAATCAGCCCCTCAGTCATGCCTCTCAGTCACTCATGATCAACCACTCAGCACCTCACAGTCACTCATAATCAACCACTCAGCACCTCACAATCACTCATACCTCCCAATTACTCGTCACTCGGCACTCGGCACTCGCACTCAGTAGGTACCTGCCCTCACTAGGGGTGTGTACAGACTCCGTCTTCGGAGGGGCTCCTTCAGCCCAAGCGCTAAATGAACAGCCAAATCATGGAATCAATCGCTCTCAGGCTCTCGGCCTGTCTCATATCATAAATATCCTCACAACATTGGCCCTCGGCCGCACTCAGTCAGACACTCTCAACATGCCACTCGGGCCTTAAGTAAAACGGGGTTCTCGACTCGAAAATAGTATTTCATTTCAAGAAAAAGTAATATCATCAGATAAGAGTGTCAGCAATTTCACAAGGAGACTGAGTGTAAAATCATAGTGTCAAGTAGTGAGAATATTAGTAAAGTAGCCCCCAAGGGGCTAAAACAGATCGACACTAGGCCCCAAACATGGCTCATAGCCCAAATATTACACAAATTGTTAGACCATAATTTAACATAAGAGTTTGAGTAAATATGCAACTCATTAGTTTCCGCGGAGAGGACCTAGTCCAATCCAAAAATCAGTACGCGCCACATATTTGTCATCCGACATGTGCGCCATTCCCAATTCAGTGAGAAAATATGTAGTCTGGGGTTCCATACCCTCAGGACAAGATTTAAGACCATTACTTACCTCTACCGGGCTGCGACACTAGTCCGCTATGCCTTTGCCCCTCAAATTGGCTCCTGATTGCTCCGAATCTAGCCAAAACCAGTTCAACATCATTAATATATACTCAAGGAACACAACCCAAACGAAAATTATCAATTAAATCAAAAATCTCGAAATTCGGCCAAACCCGAGCCCTGGGCCCACATCTCAGAATTCAATAATTTTTTACATCATTCAAAACCTCGTCCTCCCCCGATTCTATACATACCAAGAACACCAAAATCGGACCACAATTACCATTCCAAAGCCAAAATTCAGATTTTGAGAACTTCGCATACAACTGGTGCTGATGAAAAGTCTGTAGAACAACTCTGAGGTGGCCAGCGTGATCCTATCAGCTTCGAGAATATACAAGAATATCTTCAATGAACACTATCATAAAGGAGTCGAGGAAAGGCTTGAAGACTCGATTCATAAGATCCATGAAAGCTGTCGGGGCATTTGTCAGCCCGAAAGACATTACCAATAACTCAAAGTGCCCATACCAGGTTCTGAAAGTTGTTTTTGGAATATCCTGCTCCCTTATCTTCAATTGATGATACCCAGACCGCAAATCAATTTTGGAGAAGAACTTTGCACCTTGAAATTGATCAAACAAATCGTCTATCCCTGGCAATAGGTATTTATTTTTGATTGTAACTTTGTTGAGTTTCTGATAGTCAATACACATTCGTAGCGATCCATCTTTCTTTCTGACAAAGAGGACCGGTGTGCCCCAAGGCGACACACTCGGTCAGATGAAACCCTTGTCTAACAAATCCTTCAGTTGTTCCTTTAGCTCTTTTAATAAAACCGGCGCCATTCTGTAAGGTGGAATGGATATAGGTCGTGTGTCTGGCATCACATCAATCCCAAAATCAATCTCCCTGTCTGGAGGAATCCCAGGGAGCTCATCCGAAAAGACATAAGGGAATTCATTTACAATTGGCACGGATTCAAGAGTAGGTAGCTCAGCAGTGGTGTCCGCAACTCGGACCAAGTGATAGATGCACCCCTTCTTGATCAACTTCGTGGCTTAAGGTAGGAAATAAAACTACCCTTTGGAACAACATCATTCCCCTTCCACTCGACCACTGACTCGTCAAGAAACTCAAGCCTCATAGCTCTTGTTCGACAGTCGAGCTTGGCAAACATGAATAAAGCCAATCCATCCCCATTATTACATCAAATCAACCATCCCCAATTCAATGATATCGTCCATGCTATCCCGACCATGCACCGTGACAACACAATCTCTATAAACCCGTGCGGCCATAATAGACTCGCCAACTAGAGTAGATACAGAGAACGACTCATGAAGTTGTTCCGACTCTATCCCAAAACCCATAGCAACATAAGGGGTAACATAGGACAAGGAAGATCTAGGATCAATGAGAGTATATAAATCATGAGATTAGATAGTCAATAGACATGTGATGACATCTGGAGAAGCCCTTACACTCTTTTGACCACTCATAGAATAGAATCGGCTAGGTCCTCCTGAACTTTGTACACCACCCCTAGCTGCACCACGCCCTGCGAATGGTGGAGTACCTCAAGGCGGTGATGGTGTTGAGGATGTAGTAGTTGCTGGATCGGATGGCTGAGATGTATCCCTACCCGCACCCTGGCGAGATACTCGACAATGCATCTGAAGGTGGCCTCTCATCCCACACCCATAACATACGGGAAAATCCATGTAGCAAATCCCTGAGTGCATTTTCCTGCACCTGGAGCATGGGGGCCTCTGCTGCTGCTGGGGTCTTCCTACCGACCGACCTTGCTGGTGGGGTCCCCTGCTGCCCTGACCGGGCCTGAAACGACTCCACTGCTACTGTTGTCTGGGCCCTGATGGCGGTGCACTGGCTGAGGACTGTGCAACAGATTGGGACGTACCGGTTTTCTAGGTAAAATTTTACGGGGCATTACACTCCGCTACTGCTTGCCTCATTATGTCCATAATACGAGCCACGCATTCCATATCCTCCACTTCCTTGCTCCTATTAAACTCATAAGAATTATTAGAAATATTATAATAAGAACTCTGAGAAGGATAATAAGAATTAGGACAACATTTCCAATGGCCACCTTGACCACTACACACATTATAAATATTCCACACATCAAATTGAGATGCACAATTTTTTCCATAAGTGTGGTCCTCCACAATAAGGACACCATCACCATAATAAGAATAACCAATATTCGAGCAATTCTCATTCCAAGATGTCATGTAAATAAAGATAATTAAATAGTAAACTAAGATAAAAATAAAAATAAAAACTTGAATAGACAAAAAGTAAAAATCTAATCTAGTAGACTAGTTAATTTCTAAGTCCCCGAAAATGGTGCTAAAAACTTGTAGCTCCCAAACGCACACGCAAGTATACATGATCGACAGGTAATATAGGATTGTAAGTCAAGATATCGTACCCACAGGGACTTGTGATACTAAATTAAACCAAAATAATCCATCTATTCAAGTGAATCCTAACGTATGAATATTTAACTAAAATTAATCTAGAGTAAAAAATTAAGAGATTAAAGAAAACAACGACAAGCTTAAAGACGAATTCAATGTGAGTGAATATTCTAGAGTTATGGGTTAGATAACAATCTCGTTGAGTTTTTCACTTAAATTGTCTAATTAATTTATCTGGTTTATTGGTTGATAGGGTTAATATTACTCGTAGTCTTCTCCCAAAGTACTACTCGTCTATTCAAGTTAATCTAATGCCTATATTCCTATGGAATTAGAATTAACAAGAACGCATTAATAATTCCTGTATAGTAACCAAGCAAGGCGATTAGGTATCTTCCTATCCTAACCGCAAATCCTCCCCCCCCCCCTTTCCTCCTCTAAGAGTTAAGATCTTGCTCAACTCAATCTTATATGCAATCTAAGATTCCCTCTTCCGAGTTCAATCCTACATTCGTAGATAGTATTCAATTGGTGATCAAGAAATGAAAAAATTAAGCGCAAAATTAAATAAATAAACCAATATGATAAATTAATAAGAACAATTCAAGCTTCAAACTATAACGTTCATGCAACACCCAAAACTCTAGAAATAATAAACTATGATATTAAAGGAAAAGAAGAGAAGAAAAACTAGTTGAAAGCCTCCCCCAAGCATGATGTTCTTGACTCTGGTCGCCAAACTCCCTTCAAAGTGGAGATTTTGGGTCTATTTATATGTGTAGGAAAATACCTAAACATGTAGGTCAAGTCCCAGTAAAACCATGAGAGGAAATAAAGCTTCAAAACTCGGAATGGACCTGGCCCCAGCCCTGGGGTCGCCAGCCTAACGCCAGCCTTAACCTGGCTTTAGCCTGGCCTCGCCAGCCTAACGCCAGCCTCACCATGGCTTTAGCCTGGCTTTGCCAGGTATCTCATTTTCACTGTTCTCGAGCACACTTTCAACATTTAAGTATCACTTTTTCTCTTCTTTCATCTTCAATTAACCTACACATAGAATAGACTCCATTACGCGTAAATAAAGTGTAATTTATTATTAAATCATGTAAAATGCAAGGCACATTATGTACGAAACAATGGAATTATAGCCACACATCAGAGGGCAACACAATTGCGGATTCCTTGGAAAAGTTTTCTACACAAATTACGGATTCAGTATTGTACTTAAAGGAAGAAGACATGGAAACAGATATTAGAGCTCACATGCGCAGGGACGCCTCGAATATCCCTGCTTTTCGCTTCAAAACTACCAAAGATTCAGGCTGTTGTTTTCAACCTCCATAATGGTTTTAAAGAATTGAGGAAGTAGGGGAGAGTGGAAATGAAGATTATATCAACAAACATAAGGAGGAGCACGGGTAGGTTTCCTCAGCGGCACGAAGACTATGTGGTCGTAAAGTTGTACAAAGCTTATTCTAACATAGCTTTTTAGTTAGCCCTTTTTAATGCTTTATTAACACTAACATCTAATGGAGGTTTTGGTTTATGTCCCCCTCCTTGTACAACTTTTTGGTTGATAAATGCACATGACAGTGATTCTTTTTGTTTTTTAAAGTACAGAGATATACAAAGTTTAAAGGCTTGAAAATTTATACAACCTAACAAAATGAGAGCTAAAATCTGTGTGGCCAAAAAGATACAAATGGAGAGCTGAAATCATTGTGACAAAGAAGATATAATAGACACTTTAAGATTCATGTAAGTAAATTTGAAGAACCCATAAATTGAAATATGAGTAACCCTACTTTTTCACCAATTGGAACTGATACGGTCGGGGAGGGGGAATGAAATGAGGTCTTTTTTAGGCTTAGATGTGTTTTAAGTTGGGGGTGTATTTAGGTCGGGTTCGGGTTTTATTTGACTGAACCAGATAATAAAAAGAGGATGGGTTGATTTAATTTGGTGAAGACATGTGGCAGGCTGTCTAATTAAAGGGTTTTTGAATTATAATGTAACGGTAGGGACTCAGATAGCCAAATAGTATAACATAAAATATTTTTAAACCATTTTAAATTGTACATGGGTATTTTTGACCCTTTCTGAATGAACAACTAGTCTTAAAAAAGGTCCTTAAGTCATTCCATAGTGTTATCTCTGCATAGTATCTTGAAAGAGATATCCACCAAAAACTTCACATTAAGTTAGTTAAGTCGGTTATTAACAGTTAGAGTCTCTCATCATGTCAACTATGTCTTATAATAAGGACTAAGTGATCGTGACAAATATAATCCGGTCTAAGAGATCGAATCCCACAAAGAACTAAGATTTATCTACAACTGTTCAATATCACTAAGGAGATAAGTTCGAATAATTTTTGAGTTATAAAGATTAAGGTTTTTATGTCTAACTAATTAAATAACAAATGTTAAAGCAGTAAAATTAATAACTATAGAGACTAAGGCTTGGAAATAAGATTGAAAAAGCCTAGATTTATGATTTTCCCAATTATCAGAATCTTTCCCGCTTTGTCTCCTATAATTTCGCCTAATAACTTTTCATTAATCATGGGCGCTTGACTTATTCTAATACCCTCTCGAGTAACTACATTAATATACTAGTCATATTCTCTTGAATTATGCTAGCTTGCACTTTCTCACCGCTCACTATAACAACGTCCAAGCTTTGTTATCTCTAATCCCACTTTTAAACCCGTCGTACTGATCTCTCATATACTTTGCGAGTAGGGTTGTTCAGCAATAACATAAATATATATACTCTCTCAAGTAATACATAACACATAGGCACCGTCAATTGAGAGCTCTTCAATTAACTAAAATAAGCACGCAGTTCAAGAAATATTCAAAGGTAAAATTATATTAGAACATTAAAAGAGTTCCTCCTTCAAATAGTACAATCAACTCTAGAATAGAAATTATCTATCGTAACAACCCGACCAGCCGTTTTGACCAATTTCGCTTTGCTCGGTTGTTTAAGGGCATGAGTAGCTCCATATGATGTGTTTTAACTTATGTGAATCGTCAGTTTTGGCATTTCAGGTTATCTGGAATTGATTTAGGAGAATGGTCTCAGCTAGAAGCTCTAATTTTGAAAGTTTTGACAAAGTTTTTGACATTTGAGTAAACGAATTTGGATTTTTATGATTCGGTTAGCTTCGTTGGATGATTTTGTACTTAGGAGTGTGTTCATAATGTAATTTGGAGGTCCGTGGTAGAATTAGGCTTGAATTGGCGGAAGTTGGAAATTTAGATGTTCTTAGGCTTGAATTCGAGGTTGATCTAGTATTTTGGTGTTGTTTTGGGTGTTCCGAAGGTTTGACTAAGTTCGAATTATGCTATGGGACTTGTTAGTATTTTCGTACGGGGTCCAGAGGAGCTCGGGTGAGTTTCGGATAGGTTTGGGTTGCGTTGTGCTCGTTTTCTTATGTTTCGACGTAGTTTCTTCAACCATAAATGATATCATATTAAACAAATGAGCTCCGATTTTTATTTTGAATAAAGCATTAGGTTTGTATAATAATTACGGTCTTATAGCAAAAAGAATCGTCGAATTTGGACATCATATGAGGATTATGGTCATTTTACTAAAAATTAAGTTGCGTGACTTTTCAGATTAATTACGAAATTACCACTGATTGTATATTTAAAAATCTGCACTATTTGAAAATATTAAAGCCTGCATATCTCCTCCATTATAAGGTCAAATTTAGTGATTCAAAGTCCTAATTTGACTAGAATTTCAGAAGGAATCCATTAGAGACATAAATAGTGAGTTTCGGGATCGTTTGCATGAGAACCGAGGTAGAATAGCTGGCAGAAAATATATAAAACTAGGGTTTGTTCATTCGGTCATATTTTGAGTTGGGGAGCTCGGATTTGGGCGATTTTGGAGACGATTTTTACCATATGGATTGGGGTAAGTGTTCTCTACTAGTTTTTATTTATATTTCATGAATCCATCTTCGTTTTTATGGATTTGATTGATGATTTCAAACTGAAATTGAGGGAGTTAGAGTTTGAGTTTTGGAGAATTTTAAGTGGGGATTTGAGGGACCAAACAGAGTCCGGTTTTTATAAATTTTATATGGTTAGACTCGGGAGAATATGAAGTTTATTGTTCTGCCATTTTTGACTGAATTCGAGATGTGGGCTCGGGGGCCGGATTTTGGCCGATTTCGGATTTTTAGCATATTTTGTAGTTTTTGTTGTGGAATTCAATTATTTTGCCTATGTTGATAGTATTATTCTGATTTTGGTTAAATTCAAAGCTTTAGGAGACCGAGTCTAGAGACGAGGGTATCCCGGAGTTGGATTTTACGCTGCTAAGGTAAGTAACAGTTTTAACTCTGGCCTTGAGGGTATAAACCCTGAGAATTTGATATCATGTGATTGTTTGGAGGTGATACCCACGCTAGGTGATGGGCGTGTGGGTGTGCATCACGAGGGATTAAGACTTTGTCCATCCCGTGAGGTTGTGAGGCTTGATGGCTATTATCTGAGGTTATAAGTATACTTGTTGTTGAACTTGTTTGCCTTCATGTTAGAGATCATGTTCAGGCTTTATTCATGCTCATATTATTTGTATTCAGTCATAGAAATTATTTTTAATGTTTAACTCAATTTCTATTATTTTGCTGATATGGTGTGATACTTGATGTGAGATGTGTTCCCTTATTTGTTGTGAATTGGGAGGCTGGAGGGGTACATGATTGAGTGAGGCCGAGGGTCTGGTTGTGAGGATATTAATACCACAGCGCGTGAGCTGTCCGCGTATCACGTGAGTTGTCCGTGCGGGTCTAGGTATTGATACCATAGCGCGTGAGTTGTCCGTGTGGATCTAGAAAATTGATATTGTAGCGCGTGAGCTGTCCATGTAGCACGTGAAATGTCCGTGCGGATCCAGGAAATTCATATTGTAGCGTGTGAGCTGTCCGTGTAGCACGTGAGCTGTCTGTGTAGCACGTGAGTTGTCCGTGCGGATCCGGGTATTGATGATGTAGCACGTGAGCTGTCTGTGCTTAGCGCAGAGTGTTGAGTGCTGAGTGTGAGTGATTAGTACTGGAGTGACACTGCTATGACGTCGTATTCACTTTTGTTGTTGCTGTATTATCTGTTAAATTTCTTTGTGGAATTTACTAAGTTATGGGAATTTACCTGTTTATTCATGTTATTGATAAATTGTGAAAATAAACAAATAATTGGATTGTTTTGCTTAGCTCGTCACTACTGATCAGCTCCTTAGTTATTTCTGTTACTATGGAGTAGGTTGTACTAATACTACACCTTGTACTTCATGTGCAAATCCAGGTAAGTTAGGGCGCAGCGATCGTTGAGTTCAGGCCGACTATCGTTGGAGACTGCAAGGTAGCTGCTAGCGTCCGCAGGACCTTGTTACTCCTTTTATCATTTATTCTTTTAAACAGTAGTATATTTTAGTTCATAGTTTTAGATGCTCGTGACTTAGTGACATCCCGATGTTTGGGGCTAGCTTCCGTATTTTTATATTAATTATATTTAGAATAGCTTTCGTTTATGAGAAATCTAAATGTTGATATTGTTTTATTAATTTCATATAATGGATTTAGTAGGAATTTTTGAAATAGGCTTTCCTAGTAACATGATAGGTGACATCACAGCCATGTTTGAATTTTGGGTCGTGACAAGTTGGTATCAGATCCTAGGTTACATAGGTCTCACAAGCGGGTTTAGTAGAGTCTTGCGGATCGGTACGGAGACATCTGTACTTATCTTCGAGAGGCTACAGAACCTTTAGGAAAAATTCACATTCTTGAATTCTTATCGTGCGGTATTTATTCAGCTGGAAGCGTAACTCTTTGAATTCCTTCCATGCATTCGTATGTGCACATGAGCGCTCGATATCAGTTGTGCATCGACGGATTGTGATTCCCTAGATGATGTGCGAGATGTGATTTCTATGTGTTGATGTTGGGTCGGTCTAGAGGACTTGACGCTGGTTTTTGAGTGTAGATTGAGCACTGAGGTGTTGATTTTGTGAGTGTGTGCTTGTGGACTTATATTTCCGGTAGTGTCCCTATTAGTGGAAATGGTGACTGGATGAATACATGATGAGTATGATGTGACTGTGAGATGAGTTCATATGATTTGAATGTGACGAGAAAGATTTGCTTGAGCAATTTCACTTTGCTCGGTTGTTTAAGGGCATGAGTAGCTCCGTATGATGTGTCTTAACTTATGTGAATCGTCGGTTTTGGTATTTCAGGTTATCCGGAATTGATTTGGGAGAATGGTCTCAGCTAGAAGCTCTAATCATGAAAGGTTTGACCAAGTTTTTGACTTTTGAGTAAACGAATTCGGATTTGGATTTTTATGATTCGATTAGATTCGTTGGCTGATTTTAGACTTAGGAGTCTGTCCGGAATGTAATTTGGAGGTCCGTGATAGAATTATGCTTGAATTGGCGAAAGTTGAAAATTTAGAAGTTCTTAGGCTTGAATTTGAGGTTGATATGGTGTTTTGGTGTTGTTTTGGGTGTTCCGAAGTTTGGACTAATTTCGGTTTATGTTATGAGACTTGTTAGTATGTTCGTACGGGGTCCCGAGGAGCTCGGGTGCGTTTCTGATAGGTTTGGGCTACGTTGTGCTCGTTTCTCTATGTTTTGACGTCGTTTCTTCAAGCATAAATGATATCATATTGAACAAATGAGCTCCGATTTCTGTTTTGAATAAAGCATTAGATTCATATCATGATTACGGACCCGTCACAAAAAGAATCATCGAATTTAGACATCGTATGGGGATTTTATTGTCATTTTACTAAGAATTAGGTTGCCTGATTTTTCAGATAAATTACGAAATTGTCACTGACGGCGTATTTAAAAATTTGCACTATTTGCAATATATTAAAACCTACATATCTCCTTCATTATAAGGTCAAATTGTGCGATTCAAAAGCATAACTTGACTAGAATTTTAAAAGGAATCCATTGGAGGCATAAAAAGTGAGTTTCAGGATCGTTTGGCACGAGAAACGAGGCAGAATAGCTGGAAGAAAATATATAAAACTAGGGTTTGTTCATTCGGTCATATTTTGAGTTGAGGAGCTCGAACCTGAGGAATTTTGGAGGCGATTTTCACCATATGGATTGGGGTAAGTGTTCTCTACTAGTTTTTTGTTATATTTCATGAATCCATCTTCGTATTTTGGGATTCGATTGATGATTTCAAACTGAAATTGAGAGAGTTTGGGTTTGAGTTTTGGAGAATTTTAAGTGGGGATTTGAGGGACCAAACGGAGTCCGATTTTGATAAACTTTATATGGTTAGACTCAGGAGAGGATGGGGTTTATTATTCTGCCATTTTTGACTGAATTTGAGATGTGGGCCCGGGGGCCAGGTTTTGGCCGATTTCGGATTTTTGGCATATTTTGTAGTTCTTATTGTGGGATTCGATTCTTTAGCCTATGTTGATAGTATTATTCTGATTTTGGGTAGATTCGAAGTTTTTGGAGACCGAGTCTAGAGACGAGGGCATCCCGGAGTAGGATTTTACACTGCTAAGGTATGTAACAGTTTTAACTTTGGCCTTGAGGGTATAAACCCTGAGAATTTGATATCATGTGATTGTTTGGAGGTGATACCCATGCTACGTGACGGGCGTGTGGGTTTGCACTGTAAGGGATTGAGACTTGGTCCATCCCGTGAGGCTGTGTGGCTTGATGGCTATTATCTGTTGTTATGTGTTTATTTGTGGTTGAACTTGTTTGCCTTCATGTTAGAGATCATGTTTAGGCTTTATTCATGCTCATATTATTTGTATTCAGTCATAGAAATAATTTTTAATGTTTACCTCAATTTCTATTATTTTGCTGATATGGTGTGATACTTGATGTGAGATGTGTTCCCTTATTTGTTGTGAATTGTGAGGCTGGAGGGGTACATGATTGAGTGAGGCCGAGGGTCTGGTTGTAAGGATATTAATACCATAGAGCGTGAGCTGTCCGCGTAGCACGTGAGTTGTCCGTGCGGGTCTAGGTATTGATACCATAGCGCGTGAGCTGTCCGCGTAGCACGTGAGCTGTCCGTGCAGATCCAGGAAATTGATACCATAACGCGTGAGCTGTCCGTGCGGATCCAGGAAATTGATATTGTAGCCCGTGAGCTATCCACATAGCACGTGATCTGTAACAGATACAGGAAATTGATATTGTTGCGCGTGGCTGCCCGCGTAGCACGTGAGCTGTCCGAGCAGATCCAGCTACTGATGATGTAGCACATGAGCTGTCCGTGCTTAGCGCAGTGTGTTGAGTGCTGAGTCTGAGTGATGAGTACTGGAGTGACACTACTGTGAGCTCGTATTCACATTTGTTGTTGATGTATTATCTGTTAAATTTCTTTGTGGCATTTACTAGGTTATGGGGATTTACCTGTTTATTCATGTTATTGATAAATTGTGAAAAAAATAAATAATTGGACTGCTTTGCTTAGCTTGTCACTACTGCTCAGATCCTTAGTTATATCTGTTACTACTAAGTCGGTTGTACTCATACTACACCCTGCACTCCTGTGCAGATCAAGGTAAGTTAGGGCGCAACGATCGTTGAGTTCAGGCCGGCTATCGTTGGAGACTGCAAGGTAGCTGCTAGCGTCCGCAGGACCTTGTTACTCCTTTTATCATTTATTCTTTTAGACAGTACTATATTTTAGTTCATAGTTTTAGACGCTCGTGAGTTAGTGACACCCCGATTTTTGGGGCTAGCTTCCGTATTTTTTATAATTATTATATTTAGAATCGATTTAGTTTATGATAAATCTAAATGTTGATATTGTTTTATTAATTTCATATAATGGATTTACTAGTAATTTTTGAAATAGGCTTGCCTAGTAATACGATAGGCGCCATCACGACCATGTTTAAATTTTTGGTCGTGACATCTATTTATAGTTATGCTAACGGTCACGCTAAATTAAAAGTATTAATTTACAAACTTAGGAAGAATCATAAAAATAAATCTTGTAATTCGATACCTGCAATTGTTCTAGCCGTCTTTCGCCTCCCAAAATAATGTTCCCCCTCAAAAGCTAATATTAGGTAGTTATAAGGTTGGGTAAAGTTTAGGGCCGAAATAACCAAGTTCCAAGCTGATTAGGAGTCAACTCCTCGGAATAGGGCCCTTGGCACGTCGCGCCCTTTCCATCTCGCCTTGGAGCTCGCCTAGCACGCTCTGAGGCGCAGTGCTTTCGCAACCTTGCGTCGTGGTTTTTCTCGCAATCCACTTTGTTGTCTTTTATACCTCTCTGCCAACTTTCTTTCCACTTGAACAAAACTGAGCTACACATCCATGCAAGCTGAGTTCTGAGCTTAAAACATCTATTAATTATCTTACTAATACTCATTACTGGCCTAACAACTTTCTAACAATAATTAGAACCGCCTAGCTAACTAACACACATGCTTGTCACCTGCTCACTAGTTAGATGCCTCAANCCCCCCCCCAAAAAAAAAGCTAGCATGTGCGAAGATATTGGGCACTCCCAGCTTGGACATTAAAAACTCATGATGTGGTCTTGTAAGCCCTTTAGTGATTATGTATGCCAGTTCATCTCTTGATCCTACATGTATTGTGTTGATCAACCCCTTTTGAATTTTTTCTCTAATGAAGTGGCAAACTATTACATTATATTTTGCTCTCATGATATAGGGTTTGTTGCTTTTTGCAATGTGATGGTAGGCTATAATCTCATGCTTTAGTCACTTATAGCACTCTAATTTATTTCACTTTAATTGAGTTGGAGCTTTAATCGTTAGTGTTTTTGCACTAATTGTGTGTTGTATGCGTTGTAGGTGTGATTCCGATCTATGTAGATGTTATAGAATGAATTCAAGCTATTCTTGAGCTTTTAAGTCTGAGTAAAAGCCCAAGATTAAGTAGGTATCGGCTTCGGGGATCAACGGATGATAGTGCAATGAAAAGAAGAATCGAGAAGGCATATTGTGCAGCGTCTAGTAAAATGCACATAGCTTTTCGCTCGAAACTCTGTTTGGGCATTGTGCGCGAGCACACTTCCAGGTGCTTGACCGCGCACGTCCTGTCTGGGAAAAGTATCATTTTTCGCGTATGAGAAGGTGTATTTGTTTGGGACTGAACCTACTTGGTATATATACATGGAAATATGGTGTTTTGAGGACTTTTGACATAATTTTGACCTAAGGAAGCTAAGGAGAAGAGGGAGAGGCAAGAGCACAAGGATTTCACCATTCTTCCCCACTCAAGACAAGGGTTTGGATGTTTTATGTTTTATTTTGACTTAAACTTAATTGTGATGAATTTCTCCATATCCATGGAGTAATTATTACTTAGGGATTGGTGGATTTGGTGTTTTGAGAATTGTTTGTGGATATTAACTCTAGTTTTGTTTGTATTGAATCATTTTGGGTGTTTTAATTGTTGCATATATTTTCACTTGTTTATGTAATCGAAAGAGGCATAACTTGTGATATTTTTACATTATCTTGTTGGTTGAATTCATTGATTCTTCATAGTAATCGAATGAGGCTAATTGAATTGATGTTTAGACCTAGTTAGCAGGATAATCGAAAGTGGTTCTCCTAAGGACCAATCCACCATGAATTGTGCATATCTTCACTGAGCTTAATTTAGTTCATATGGTGAGGTTGAGACTTAATCGAAAGAGGAGTTTCTACTGAATGTTCGAACTAATAATTGAGTGAATTTGAGAGACTCCATTGAACCTTGGAAGTGAATCAACTAAAGCAAATTCCCAAACAAGTATCTTGCACCTATCCAATCAACCCCTATTTCCTCCCATTGGTATCTCCTTTGCTTACTCTTGTTGCGACTGTCATTAGACAATAGTTTAGACTCTTAGTTAATCTTAGTTTAAATCACATAAATCTCAATTGTTGATCATCTTGGATAGAAATTAAGCTACAAACTACGATAATAACTGTTTATCTCCAATCCATGTGGATACGATATTTTAAATTACTATATCCGACTAGCGAACATATTTAGGTATGTGTTTTAAGCTCGTCACAATGCAGCTTTACTGTCACAATGCAGAAAAACTGGCAACTGTACCTCTGCTCCTAGCTCGTTGAACACCCTTATTATCCGCACCAACTCTGAAACTAGTGAGGCCATGCTTCTATACTCTTCTTCCGCCGATTTTTTGGCTATTATACTTTGCTTCTTAGTCTTCCATGCAACTAATGAATCTCCATGTTTCACAATGAATCATATTACATATTTTCTTGTGGACAAGATGCCCAATAGCATCACAGAATACAGTCACAATGTTCTTCTTGCTGCTGCTCATCATGATGCCTAATCCTGGTTCCCTTTTTACATATTTGACTACCCTTATGGTTGCTTCCCAATGTGACTTCTTTGGATTTTGCATGAACTGGCTAAGTGTTTAACTTACCAATCAACCTTTGATACTGTCCCTTGTCTTTTAGGACCCGTTTGGCCATAGATTTTGCAAAAATAAATTTAGATTTTATTTGGGAAACACATGTTTGGCCATAGAGTTTTCCTACATATTGACAAAATCCTAAATTCCAAATCCCAAAACCAGCTCAATAGTTGATTTTGGGCCAAAATATCACTATTACATTTTTTAAAAATTTCCCGAAACTTTTGTATTTTATAAAAGTCCCACCATTTATTATTTTGTAATAATGTTGCTTCATCTTCTCAGTCATCTCATAGTGTATCATGTAGTTAATTATAAAAATAATAATTTTGTATCAAATTTATTTATGTTCCGGACTATGGTTTGCGATAATATAATGAATGTTATTGATAATGTTACTGTTGGGTATTTTTGATAGTTTTTAAAACTAGTGGGTATAAGTCATGTTTCATATTTTTTCAAAATAAATTTGGGAAATATGTTTTGAAAACTGATGTCCAAATACATTTTCATCTTCAAACCAAGCTTCACCCAAATCAAATTTTTCAAAAGAAATTTGGGAATCTATGGCCAAACGCTAGCTTAGTGGTTTATCACTACCTGATCCTATGATCTCATCTAGTTCAGTAATTGTGAGCTTCTGATTGCAATCCAAAGGTGACCAGCTTGTCTTAGTTGCACTCAATCCCATTTTTGATATCAGCTCCAAGCTATACTTTCTTTGGTTCATCATAATGCCTTTGTGAGATGTGCGGAATTCAATCCCAAGAAATATTTCAGTTCTCCTAAATCCTTAAGCTTGAAGGACTGATGTAATTGCTTCTTGCTTTCTTCCATAAGCATCAGATTATTACCAGTTATTAGCATGTCATCCGCATATACAATGATGACCTCTATTTCACTATCTTCATTCTTTGTAAACAAGGAATAATCTAGAAAATTTTGCACAAATCCTTGATGAATCAATGTCTCGGTTTAGGTGACTGATCTAGTGCGACTGCAGTCACATAGTCAGTCATCCAAACTGGTGCTCGTTTGTCTCTGGTGGACTTCCTAGTACCCTCTTCATCATGGCTTTTCACTTCATTATTGTTTTGTACTTCATCACTTATTTGTTCTGTCTCCCTATGGGTGAAATGTTGGTGGTGAACATGATATGTCAAAATCATGACCTCTTTTGTATCAATTGTCCCTGTAATATCATCTAGAATAACTTGTTCCTCAATGTCGAAGGCATTTGGTGGAATGTCAATTGGTGAGTTGGTTGCTGCATCTTGTTCTGCAAACTCCATGCCCACAAATAGATGTTACTTTTCTTGTTTCTTATATTTAAAAGGAAACAAGGACTCTTTGAATATAACATCCCTATTCACAAAAAAACATTGCCTAGTTAAATCGTATGCGATGTAACCCTTCGTGACTTCTAAATATCCCATTAAGACTGTTGTTGTTGCTCTAGCTGCAAACTTGTCATGAACATTCATTCTCTTTGCGAAGCACAGACAACCATTGTCCTTATATGTTCAATGTTTGGCTTCTTCTTGTGAAATACTTCAAAAGGACTTTTCCCTTCTAATACACTTCATGGTAACCTGCTAATGACATACACTGTTTCCAGCACATAGTCTCCCCAAAATCTCAAAGGTATGTGCCCTTGAAACCTCATTTCGCGTGTTATTTCTAGCACATGCTCGTGCTTTCTTTCAGCAATTCCTTTATGCTGAGGTTTGTAAACACATGTCCTCTGATGAATGATTCCATTCGATTGGAACAACTTACTACATGCCTTATTTACAAATTCTATCCCATTATTTTTTGTAACAATTTTTACTTGTCTATTGAGCTGAGTCTGAACTAGCTTCAAAATATTTCTTAATAAAATCATTACATCACTTTTCAATTTCAACAAGTAAACCCAAGTCATCCGGGAATGATCATAAACAATTGTCAAAAATAATTTATTGCCATCAAAAGTTTGCACAACATATAATCCCCATACATCAATAAGTAACAAGTGAAACACATATTCAACTATGTTACTTCTTGTGCTAAATGGAAGCCTACAATGTCTAGCTAGAGGACACACATTACAATAGTCGATCTTCCTTTTACAGTCATCATAGGCTAATGAAAAAAGATGCTTCAGTGCTCTTGCTGAAGCATGTCCAAGCCTTCTGTGCCAGAGTCTGATGTCTAAGTCTGACTTCTTTGCAACCAAACCTTAAAGTATCCCTTTATTATTCCTTGCGGTAGATTGTGGTAATGGGTAAAGGATTTTCCTTTCTTTCCAATCACCTTCACCTTCTCACTGCAAGGTCTTGAAGTAGATAGAAATCAGGGTAAAAAGTTGCACATCAATTTAACTCCTTTGTGATCTTATACACTAACAACAAATTATACTTGCACTCAGGTAAGTATAGCACATTATCAATTCTTCCTGCATTTGCTACATTACATGATCCCATACGACTCATATTTGATACGTCTCCATTAGGCAAAATGTACTTTCTTTGTATGTATTCCAGCAACTTCCAATTTGTTTTCTAATATATCTAAATTAGAAGTCATATGGTTTGTAGACCCAGTATCTATAATCCATTCACTATTATTATCATCAACAAGGAAAGCATTAATACTACATGCTATATTAGTTGGGCTTTTGACATATTCTCCTTATTGAGCAGCCTAAGTACCTGCTTGTACTGTTCTGCTATGAAATGAGGTATTTGAGGTATCTTGAAAGAATCTTGGTTCACTCATTTTCCTGCTGCAGCCTGTGGCTTAGGTTCCTATGCCATTGCATTGTGAGCTGTATTGCCTCCAAATTTCTTTTTGAACTTGAAATCATCAGGGTAACCAATCAATCTATAGAATCCTTCTCTAGTATGACCTCTTTGCAATAATGTCACGACCCAGATCTCCCTCCATAAGATGTCTGACAGCACCTAGTCTCTACGACTAGGTAAGCATAACAAATTATGGAATAACAGAAATGAAAAACAAAATTTAACAACTAGACTGCAATAGTAACTCTAAACTGATAAAATGCCGCTCGACATATACAAGAAATCCAGTACCAGAGTTTAAGAAAGTACGTAAATGAGGGAATAGAACGGGACTCCGAGGTTTAAGGACGGGATAAATGTACCTCAAAGTCTCTATACAACATCAAGCACTCTTCGCTCGGGGTTGATAAGAAGCACCTGGATCTGCACATAGAACATGTGTAGGATAGTAGCATGAGTACACCACAACGGTACCCAGTAAGTGTCAAGCCTAACCTCGTTAGAGTAGTGACGAGATCAGGTCCGGGCCCTAGTGGGATATAATATTAAGACAGATGATATAATAAAATGAAGAAAGCTTGAGAATTTAATAGAAAGAATTTACAGAGAAATAACAACGCAGCACAATGAGATAACAACAGGGGCGCTCCCGAGATACCGTCTCGTAGTCACAAAAGTAAATACTCAACATGGGATCTCCCGGGATACCGTCTCATAGTCCCAAAAGTAAATGTGCAAGAATATCTCCTGAGGTATCGCCTTGTAATCTCAAAAGTAAACATACAAATCAAATCGGTAGAGAAAGTAAGTAACAACAAGAATTCTACAGCTACGGTTGATACAAATCAAGTAAAGGCAGGAATTCAACTAAACAGGTTGCACATATTTTTAATAAGCATTTAAGACACGACGCTCACGTATCACAGAAGTATCACAACAGTACCATATCCTAAAGGGATTTTCCCCACACAAGGTTAGGCAAGCCACTTACCTCTAACCAAGCTCAATCAATTAGTAAGAATGCCCTTTCCTATATTATCCGACTCCGAATGCCCCAAATCTAGCCAAAAACATTTACATACCATAAATAAAACTATAATAGACTAATCAAATTAATGAAATCAACACTTTAACAAAAATTTCAAAAATTGCCCCAAAAAGTTTACTCGGGCCCACGTCTCGGAATCGGTTAAAAGTCACAAAATATGAACACACATTCAACCACAAGTTCACTCGTATCAAAATTACTTAAACCGATATCAAAATCCTAATCAAAAATCAAAATTTCGATTGAAGAACCTTTCAACTTTTTCCTCAAATTTCTCAACACAAATCCTTAATTAAATGATGAAATCAAATATATATATTAATAGAATAAAACCATAAATGAGTAAGAATCATTACCCAATAGCTTCATATTAAAACCCCTTGAATTATCTCCTCAATCCGAGATCTCAAAGTTCCAAAATTGAAAATGGGATAAAACCCTCAAACTTAGCCTTTTCTACCCACCGATTTCGCACCTGCAGGCTCTTAGTCGCATCTGCAACGCCGCACCTACGGAAATTCCATCGGAGGTTCGGATTCCACTTAAAGCTAACATTCTTCTTCTGCGGACCAGGGTTTGCACCTGTGGGGCCGCTTCTGTGAAAGACCTTCTACTTCTACGACCCTGCTCTAGGCTGGCCTTTCGCTTCTGCGGTCACATCTCCGCATCTGTGGATGCGGATCCCTTTTCATACCTGAAGCCAGCCTCGCACCTGCGACCACACGCTCACTTCTGCGAGTCCACACCTGCGGCTAACCCCACCTCAGGTGCGGTGACACCAGAATAATAGTGCTTCAACAATTCTTCCAACTCCCAATTTGGTCTGTTAACCACCCAGAATGCACCCGAGGCCCCCAAGATCTCAACCAATTATACCAACAAGTCCTAAAACAGCATACGCACTTTGTCGAGCCCTAAAATAGCATCAAACAACACTAAAAACATGAATTACCCTCCAATTTGAACTTAATGAACTTTGGAACTTCAAACTTCTACAACTGATGCCGAAACCTATCAAATCACGCCTGATTAACCTCAAATTTTACACACAATTCATAATTGACATTGCGAACCTACTCCAACTTCTTAAATCGGAATATGACCCCGATATCAAAAAGTCCACTTCCGGTCAAACTTATTAAAAATTCAACTTCCGTCATTTCAAGCCTTCCAGACATGCTCCTAAGTCCAAAATCACCCAACAGAGCTAACAGAACTGACGAAACTCCATGCCAGAGTCGTCTTCACACAGTTCCAACTACTGTCAAAATCATAGAACTTAAGCTTCCGGTTTAGGAACTAAGTGTCCCACATCACTCCGAAACCACCAAAAAAACCCCCCGACAAGTCACATAAGCACAAAAAGATACAGGGGAAGCAGTAAATAAGGGATCGGGGTTAATACTCTCAAAATGATCGACCGGGTCATTACATTCTCCCGCTTTTAAAATATTCGCTCGTCCTCGAACGAGTATAGAGACATACCTGAAGTGGGGGAAATGATGAGGATGACTGCGCATATCATGCTCGGCCTCCCAAGTCGCCTCCTCGACCAGCTGACCCCTCCGCTGAACCTTCATGGAAGCAATGGTCTTTGACCTCAGCTTTCGAACCTGCCTGTCAAAAATAACCATTGGCCCCTCAACATATGATAAATCCTTGTCCAACTGGACTGAGCTGAAGTCCAACACATGAGCAAGGCAAGCTCATAAGCAACTTCCCCAATACCTTACAACACTTCGAATGAGCCAATAAACCTTATGCTCAGTTTGCCCTTCTTTCCGAACCTCAAAAAACCCTTCATGGATGTCACCAGGAGCAGGACCAGCTCTCTAACCATGAATGCAACATCGTGAACCTTCTGATCCGCATAACTCTTCTATCTGGACTAGGTTGTGTGAAGTCGATCCTGAATCACCTTAACCTTCTCCAAACAAGCCTAAACCAAGTTTGTACCCAATAACTTAGCCTCGCCCGGCTCGAACCAACCCACTGAAGACCGACACTGCCTACCATACAGAGCCTCATACGGTGTCATCTGAATGCTCGACTGATAACTGTTGTTTTAGGCAAACTCCGCAAGTGGAGAGAAATGATCCCAAGAACCTCCAAACTCCATCACACATGCACGAAGCATATCCTCTAATATCTGAATAGTGTACGTCTGTCTGAGAGTGTTCTCATCTCAACCCGAGTACTTAACTCTTGTTGTACGACCCTTGAGAATTATGATGTGAATTGCGTACCCCGGTCAGAGATGATAGATGCAGGTACGCCATGAAGCTTGGCGATCTCGTGGATATAAACTCAAGCCAGCTTCTCGAAAGAATAGGTAGTCATCACAAAAATGAAATGAGCTGACTTGGTCTGCCGATCTACAATCACCCAAACTGCATCAAACTTCTGCTGAGTCCATGGAATCCCAACAATAAAATCCATAGTGATCCGCTCCCATTTCCACTCCGAAATCTCAAATTTCTGAACAATCCACCTGGCCGCTAATGCTCATACTTTACCTATTAGAAATTTAGACACTGAGCTACATATTCCACTATGTCCTTCTTCATTCTCCTCCACCAGTAATGCTGCCTCAAGTCCTGATACATCTTCGCGACACCCGGATGAATGGAGTACCGCAACCTGTGAGCCACCTAGAGAATCAACTCACGCAACCTATCCACATTGGGAACACATAACCTACCCTCCATCCTCAATGCACCATCATCTCCAATAGTGAACTCCTTAGCATCACCGTGCTGAACTATGTCCTTAAGGACAAGTAGATGGGGGTCATCATAATGACTCTCCCTGATACGATCATAAAGAGAAGACCAAGAGACCACACAAGCCAACACTCGACTCGGCTCAGAAAAATCCAATCTAACAAATCGGTTAGCTAAGGCCTACACATCAAATGCCAATGGCCTCTCTACTGCTGGTAGATATGCTAAGTCCCCGAACTCTCTTCCCGGCGACTCAAAGCATCGGCTAACACATTGGCCTTTCTAGGATGGTACAAAATAGCGATATCATAATCCTTAAGCAGCTCCAACCACCTCTGTTGACACAAGTTAAGATCCTTCTGTTTGAACAGATGTTGCAAACTTTGGTGATCGGTGTAGATCTCACAAGGGACACCGTACAAATATTGTCGCCAAATCTTCAAGGCATGAACAATAGCTGCTAACTCAAGGTCGTGGACATGATAGTTTTTTTCATGCACCTTCAGTTGCCTGGACGCATAGGCAATCACCTTACTATCTTGCATCAACACTGCACCGAGACCAATCCATGACGCATCACAATATACAGTGTAAGACCCCGAACCTGTAGGCAATACGAATACTAGGGTTGTAGTCAAAGTTGTCTTGAGCTTCTGAAAGCTCTCCTCACACTCCTCTGTCCACCTGAACGGAGCACCCTTCTAGGTCAGCCTTGTCATTAGTGCTGCAACAGATGAGAAACCCTCTACAAATCGACGGTATACCCCGCCAAATCAAGAAAACTCCGAATCTCCGCAACTGAGGACGATTTGGGCCAACTCTACACTGCTTCAACCTTCTTTGGATCCACCTTGATCCCGTCATTTGACTACACATGACCTAAGAATGCCACTGAGTCTAGCCAAAACTCACACTTGGAAAATTTTGCATATAATATCTTTTCTCTCAAGGTCTGAAGCACATTCCTCGAGTGCTACTAATGATCTTCCTGAGCTCGGGAATACACCTAAATGTCGTCAATAAAAATAATGAAAAATGAGTCAAGATAAGGGGGGAACACACTATGCATCAACTGCATAAATCCTGCTGGGGAATTGGTCAACCTAAATGACATCACAAGGAACTCGGAGTGAACATACCGAGTCCTGAAAGTAGCCTTCGGGATATCTGACTCCCAAATCTTCAACTGATGATAGCCTAAACATAAGTCAATCTTGTAAAACACTTTGACACCCTGCAACTTATCAAATAGGTCATCAATACGAGGAAATGGTTACCTTCTCTTCACTGTAACTTTGTTCAACTGGCGATAATCAATGCACATACGCATAGAATCATCCTTTTTCTTCATAAACAAGACCAGAGCATCCGAATGTGACACTCTAGGCCGAATGAAGCCCTTGTCAAGAAACTCTTGTAAGTACTCCTTCAACTCAGGAGGAGCCATACAATATGGAGTAATAGAGATGGGCTGAGTGCCCGACAACAAATCAATACCGAAGTCAATATTCCTGTCAGGTGCTCATGCCCGAAAGATTAGCTGGGAATACATATGGATAATCCCTCACTACTGGAACTAACTCAATTGTAGGGGTATCAATACTGACATCTCTCACATAATCTAGATACGCGTCACACCCCTTCTCAACTATTCGTTGAGCTTTAAGGAATGAAATAACTCTGCTCGAGGTATACTCTAAGGTACCTCTCTACTCTAATCACAGTAATCCTGGCATAGCTAGCGTCACGGCTTTAGTGTGATAATCAAGAATAGCATAATGGGGCGACAACCAGTCCATGCCTAAAATAATATCAAAATCTACCATACTGTGCAATAATAAATCGACTCTGGTCTCAAAACCACTAAGAACCACCAAACATAACCGATACACACGGTCAACAACAATAGAATCTCCAACATGTATAGACATATAAATAGGAGAACTCAAAGAATCACGGGCTACGCCCAAATACGGATCAAAATAAGAGGACACGTAGGAATAAGTGGAGCTTGGATCAAATAAAACATACGCATTTCTATGATAGACAAGAAAAATACTTGTAAAGAAAGAGTCGGAAGCAACTGCCTCTTTACGAGAGGAAATAGCATATTATCTATCATGGCCTCCTCCTCTAGGGCGACCTCTACCTCCCCGACCTCCACCTCGAGCTACCTGAGCAGGTGCTGTGGTAGTTGGTGTGCAATCATAGCCTGAAGACCCGGTGGAGCACGTAGTGCCTAAGAAGTCTGTGGAGGTGCACCCCTCCTAAGTCTGGGGCAATCCCTCACCATACTGGACTGACCGCTAAAAGCACTCCGTGCAGGAGGTGCACTAAATACTGGCGGTGCATAATAAGGCTCTTAGAAGGGACCAGAATACTACTTGCAGCTGGAAGTGCTGAATGAATGGGATGACTCACATAGCCCCTACCATGATGAACTGCAGTTGGGGCACGAGTACCACTATAAGTTTCGGACTCTCGTGACCTCGTGGCCTCCCTCTCCTATCTCTCCCGAGCAAGCATAACCTCCAATGTCCTAGAAATACTCACAACTTGCTGGTAAGAAATATCCATCTCCAACTCTCGGGCTATGCTAAGCCTGATACTGGGTGGAGTCCCTCGATAAACCGACTGACCTTCTCTCGAACTGTAGCAACCAAGGCTGGTGCATGTCGGGCAAAATCACTTAAGCGAACTATACTCTGACACAGTCATAGAACCCTGGCAAAACTGCTCAAACTCGCACGCCATGCGTCTCTGAGAATCTGGGGAACATACTCCCTAAAGAACATCTATGAGAACTGAGTCCATGTAAGTGAATTTGCCTCAGCCGGACTACCTAACCCATAAGCATGCCACCACTGATAGGCTGCCCCTCTAAGCTGGAATGAAGTAAAAGAAACCCCATTCAACTTGCTACGCCCATAGTATGGAGACTATGGTGACATTCCTCCAGAAAACCATGGGCATCCTCTGACGCCAATCTACTAAAGGTAGGAGGGTGGTACTTCTTGTACCTCTCAAGTTTGAGCTGCTCTGCCTCAGAAACTATTGCCTTAACCTTGGGTTGAATTGGAGCTACCCTCTGCATCGGTATGCTCTCTGGAACCTGGTCGACCTAAACCCACTGCTGGGGGGTACGAGCGGTAGGAGTCTGTGCTCCTCCCCTGGCCTAGGATGTGAAAGGAGCAAGTGGAATTAATCTAGCTTGAGTTAAGATGCTAAACATGCTCAGAAACTGGGCTAGAGTCTCCTGGAGGGTTGGTGCAGCAACAGGTACCTTAGGTGCCATCCCTCCAACTAGAGCTACTCGGGATCCTCTGTAGAAGCTCGTGCGGGTGCTCTGGCTGCACCACGTGGACGTCCTCGGCCTCTACCCCAACCCCAGCCTCTCCCGGCTCTAGCAGGGGCGCGGGTGCCTGATGCGAGACTAAATTGCATAGTTTAACATGTGATATACCTTACATTTTATGCGCATTAATGATAAAATTACACTTGTTATGTGCTTAATGGAGTTTATTTTATGTGTAGGTGAATTGGAAATGGAAACGGAGCTAAAGGGATGCAAATACGTCGAAAATACGCAAAAGGAGACGCCCGGGCGATAGCCGGGCGTTTGCCCCCTAAAGCCAGGCCCCCCTGGCGTTAGGGGGCGTTAGGGCCATAACGACAGGCCCCATCTGGCGTTAGGGGGGCGTTAGAGCCCAAACGCCAGAGGGCTCCAGTGTCGCCCAAGTCCGAGTTTGACGAGTTTAAGTGTTTCCCAAGTGAAATAGAAGTCT